>JAOWBP010052114.1:0-13766 GCA_028571105.1 Tragopan temminckii
GCGGCGATCGGTGACGCGACCGCGGGCGACCGCGCGCCGCTGCAGGTCGGCCAGTTCGAGGCCGACAACCGGCTCGACGCGGTGCTCGCCAAGATCTGGCTCGAGGAGGGCGGCGGCGGGCCGGGTTGTGGGGGGATCCCGTTCCACGCGGGCCTGATGGCTTTTGGGATGCTATCGCCAGAAGGGCCTGGCCTGCTCGCGTCTGTAAAGGATGTGGCAGATGCTTTTGTATTGATAGTGACCGAAGCTGGGGCTGCTGCTGGAACGGGAGAGGAGCAAACTTTGTCACTGGTTGTGACAGACGTCTGTTGTGTCAGGCTCTGCGCCTGAAAGGAGCCAGGACGGGCAGCCCTCGGTGGCTGCTGGAAGGGAAAAGTGGGGGATGCTCCTTCATCGGAAGGAGTTGGAGGAAGGTGTGCAGCTGAAGAAGTCCTGGCTGATCTGGCGTGGGTAACCCTCCAGCACCTTCACCTGGACGGGGTCAAACTTCCAGTAGTCTCGGCCTCTCAGGAAATAGGCGAAACCTGTGGAGGACGGAGGGAGGAGTAGGTGAGATAGCTTGGCTCAGCTGTCAGCACTAGGTAGTACTGAAAGCAGCCGGTTTGTTCAGCACAGCTGCCTAGGCTGAACTGTGGGCAGAGCTGCTGTGCTGTCGTTGTTGGGAGTGGTAACAGCTGGGTAGGACTTTGTGACCATTCATTTACCAGAAGTTTTAAGTCTTCTCTCATCAGTTGCTTAAATATTGATTGTTCTAATTAATACTTAAAAAACTCCTTACTTTCGTGAAAGAGTTCTCAGTTTCCTACCCTACTGGAGGGACCTGTCTGAATCTCTATAAACTGCATGGCACGTGCTGTGGCTAGGAAGTGTCCACTACTACCAAATGTCGAAGTCTTTCTGGTAGGAAGTAGCATTACCCTGAGTGCATGCCCCAGAGCAGGCCCTGTCCCCACTGGCACTGACCCAACTCATCCTGAAAAGCAGCATCAATCTCCTGTGGGACACCACGCCAGTCAGCCATGGTCCGGGGGTAGATGTTGTCCACCTGGCGCGTGCGAGGGTTGAAGCGCCAGTAGTTGCCTCCACTGAAGATGTAGATCTTGTTCTTCTCTGCCCCCCACACCAGAGCTGCCTGCACGGGAGAAGCAGGGAGGCCCAGCTCTACAGTTGGGGTGGGACCAGAGACTCTTCTCTCACCATCATAAATCCAGTACTGAGAATCTGGTGAGGAAATGGAAAAGGGGAGACACAGGTTCAGAGGTTCTTAGATGTCAGATAACTTGGCATTGAATTGCAGACTTGAGCTGGTGCCTGGGCAGCTTTTCCCAGAGAAAGCTGTTTATGAATGCTCACCAAGCGGGTAAGGAATTCAATTCTTCCCTCAATTCAACCCAGAATTGTCAGTGGTGGGATTGGGAGGACTCCTAGCAGCTGTCTCTTATGTATTTGTGGAAGTTATAATACAAGATTTAACTTCACATGCTAGCTGCCAGGCTGCCTTTCCTGGCCTCTCAAGGTTGTGGTGTTGGAGAGGCCTGTGTGCGTTTGAAAGGATGTTTCTCTCTAGCTGCTCCAGTCAGATGGGGTTGCCTGTAGTTTTTGAAGATGCATTTGGACAGTTGAATCAGCCCTGAACTTTGAGTTTGCCCTGGTTATGCTGAAAAAGGAGTAGAATCCACTGTGGGATAAAGAAATCCACAAAGCTGTAGAGTTTGACAAGACAAAGGCTGATTCTTGTGGCATCTCTGTGGCGAGGCCTGGGGCTGCCAGGCGGGTGCAGAGAAACAAAATGGGTTATGGACTGGCTGAAGGGGGGCACATTCCTTGTGTGTCACATCCATGCATGGGATAGGGCCCAGGGATCAGCCCCTACCCTGCCAGCTTATCTGGAGGAGATCATACTTAGGCATGCACAGGCATAAGGGGGACATGTGGCTGTAGAGAGGCAAGCTACAGAACTCCATTTCTTGTTGCCAAGCTAAAACAGAGACTGGGAACATATTTCCAGTTTAGATTAAAACAGGAATCTCTATAATTGCCCTATGGCATGTAATACTTTCCCCTTATCTCATTTTAATTCATGGTGGGAGCCTGCCAATTTTCACACTCATCTGCAGGTAAACCTCATCTGCAGGTGAGGTGCTAAGCAATCTGTTTATGTGGTAAAGCTGCATGCAGAGCTGCTTGGTGTGGTTTCTGGTGCTTGGTCTCATAGTGCACAGATGGGACGTGCACAGTCAGGGCAGTTGGGGATAGTTACATAGTTCTGTGTCCCTGCTATTAAGTATGCACTTGGAAAGAGCATTAGAGAAAGCAGTGGAACTGAAACAGGAGTCCTTGCTGGTCTTAAGCTCCAGAGTTGTCCAGGAGAAGGTCTCACCCTGCTGTGGTGGCTGATGTTGAATCCCTGTGGTGGCTGGAGGCTGCCTGGCTCTGCACAAAGGCTCCCTTCTTTGTGCGCTCACAGTTCTTGGGTGCTAGCAAAACTCAGTGACTGTGGACACCAGTGAACCTGCCCTTTTTCTCCTGTAACATCTCCCTTAGAGATGAAAACAAGTGTTTCCTTCCTCCTCTACCAGTAGCATGGCCAGGGCAGAGGCTCAAAACAACTGTGTTATTTACAGAGGAGGAGAATGGCATATCTTGGCTGTGTCTGAAATAAAAGTGACCCTTTCTGCTCTCTTCTCCCCTCAATATCTGCTAAAAAGCTTAAACAAACTTAAAGAAACAGCAAGAATCATGATTTGCTGAGTGTATCCTAAGGGTTTATTCTCCCAGCGACTTGTTGTGTCCTGAACACCCCTCTGTAAAGAAGATTCACTTCTGAGCCGTCTGATCCCAGTCCAGCTCTTACCTTGGAAAAACCAGATATTGCCCAGAGGGTCCTCGAAGGTGGCATCAACAGAGCTTGGGATCCCCTGCCAGTGACGTGAGGCCAGAGCTGGGTAACCGGCCTGCAGCTTTCCAGCTCGGAGCCGCCACACGTAGCGAGATGTGAAGAAGAACAGCTCTCCCCGGATGGTGGCTGCGGCGTCAAAAGCTGTCTCACAGGCGTCGGGCTGCACAGCCTGCCAAAGCATGGCCTGGTCAGGGGCTGGGACCCACGAGAGCCGCCCTCACCCAGGCTGCGTTCAGCTGATGAGACATCCCCATGTCCAGGACATCACCCTGCAACTGGGCTCAGTGGTATGAAAGGAAAACAGGCATCAAGTAATGTGCAAGCCTGCTGCTGGCCCCATGGTGTGGGCAGCTCCAGCAGCTGAGAACAAGCCACGGTGTTAAAGGAGACAGAGACAAGCTGTTTGCTTACCTCCACATTGGTGATCTCGTTTGTTTCAAGGTCTGGCTGGGGCAGCTCTGCTGGCTGTGTAGGGGTTGGGTCAGGATCCAGTTTGGGTTTCCCATAGAGGTACTGGATACCCTGCTTGTCATCCTCGCTCAGGCTCAGCGGGTAGCGGAAGATGTAGAAAGGAGACATCAGTGACTTGGAGACAGTTGTGTGCTGCAGGCCCAGCACATGGCCGAACTCATGAGCAGCCACCTGGAGGAGGTCAGTGCCTGCAAAGGGATGAGACAGGAGACACTTGTGCCTGTTAGTGTGAGATGGGCAGGCTGTACTCACAGAGAGGACGCTGTCCTATTAGGTTCATTGCTGCTAATCATCAGCTCCTGACCATGCACTGAGGTATGTTCTAGGAGTCTGACATGCAGCAATAGAAATCTAGCTTGCAGATTGTTCCTGGATGTTTTCCTGTATAGCTCTATACCTTGTTTGTGTATGTGTTTTTAAGGAATCAAAGGGCATAATTAAGGGATCCACTGATTCCAGAGCACTGTGAGTGAATTCATATGCTCAGGTATGAGCCTGGGCATGTTGGTAATCTTTAACTCTGTCTCCAGGGACTTCTGCACACATTAGCTATCAGGAAGATGAGGGTTTTCCACATACTTTTGGAAAGGAGAACTTTTCAGAAAGAAGGAAACCTGGCCTTTAGACATAAGTGGTGGGTGGAAAGGCTGTTCTTTGTTCACCCAGCCTTGCAACAGTTGTTAGCTACAGCTGTAATGTAGCAGGTAGCACTTATATCATGCCTGCTGTGGCAGTGGGGACTCCTCCGGGGATGCTGCCACGCAGACAGCAGAGGGAGCTCATTTATTGCTTGTGTATGGACTGTGGCAAGAGGAGGGCATTTAAAGATGAATACACAAAAATTCCTCCAATGTCAAAACCTGCCCTTCTTCACCTAGCTCAAGCAGTTGTATGGGAGATTGTACTTTGGGAATATGTGATCTGACAGCGTTTGTAAGAGTAAACAGAGAAAAGTGTATTTCAGTAAACAAAAATGTTGCTTGGCTGGCAGATGTTATTTAGCTTCCAATAGATCGTTTTTGAAGTTGATACATTTTAGGGAAGTCTGTAAGAGAAACATTAAGCAGCAAAGCTTGTGAGCAGAGGCTGTTTGTTGACAAGTCTCAGCATATTCCTTCACTTGCCTTCAGCCAGAAATCCTCCGAGCTGCAGCCCAGGTGATGAGAAAGGCAGGGATGTGAGTCAGCTGGTCTCACAGCTCCGAGCGGGATTTCCCTGCTGGCCAGGGGAGCAGGTCACTACTCAGCACCGGGACGGGGATGCAGCTGGAAGGGTGCCTGGGAAGGGTGGAGGGGAAGGTGAGCCCTGGTCTTCCTCTGCTGGTTAGCCACACGTAGAAGCGATGAATTTTTACAGCACTGACACAATTAGATCAACACACCTAGGTCAGCTGACAAAGTGGGGTCTCTGCGTCAGTGATTTATTACAAACTTTCAGACACTTGTGTTTAGCTTGGCAGGCTCTCCACTCAATGCTTTCCAGTGTTGGCAGATCTGCAGCAGTACTGTCAGATTCTCTGGGGAGGTGAAGGACAGCACGACTGCAGGAGCTGTGCTGGGTGCTTTGCTGTCCCTCACAGAAGGTCCTCTGCATGCAGTCCTGCTCCCTGCATGGCTCTGGGCTGACCCTGAGGCACCTTACCCCCTCTGCTCTGCCATGTATATAATGAGGCTAAGGATTTTCCTATCTCTGAGAGCTTAGGCAAGGATTAAACCGTGTTTATATCATAAAGCTCTTTTCGGCATATTAAATAGCAATTAGCTGCAAAGACCTTTTATAACATTTATTTATGGAAGGCAGAGGGGGGAAAAGGCCATGGAACAGGGCTGAGTTCTGATGGGAACTGGCATCTGTTTTGACAGTTCTGGTTTGCCTCCAACGCTGTCTATGAGAGAATGTAGGAAATCCTTCAGCACATGCAGCCTCAGCGGGAGGTGCAAAGTGTCAGAACCCACCTGTCCCTGAGTAGCAGAAAGGTTTCAGCAGCAAGACCTGGTGCTGAGATTCTTGTATCAGGATGGAAAGGACCAAGTCAGAGACGTGACAGTCCTGTCCCCCACAGGGCCAACCTGGCATTCACCTGACAGAGTCGGACTTGAGGGGGGCCCATCTGAGCCCTGACATCAGTGTGGACAAAATATCTGGAAAACCTCAGAGGGGCAGAGATTTAACTTGGACTCTGTGATTGTGTCTTTGTCCCTGCACTAGTTTTGGTGGCTCTTGCACAAACGGATGCTTTGGGCGCTGGTTCAGATGGTCCCAAGCGGTACTGTGGTATCACATGGATACTGTGACGCCAGGCCCCAAATGCCTGAGCAGTGAGCTACCAGCTCGGATCTATTATTAGCAAAGAAAAAAATGTCTTGACTTGCAGTGGCATTGTTTATGGTCAGAGCATTCCCAGGCCACAGGGACAGAGTTGGAGCCTGGGTAGCTTCCCTTTATGGACTTGTTCAAAGGGAAAATACTCTGAGGGCATGCGGGACTGAGTCTGAGGTCTGATTGCTATGCTGTCCTTTGGAAGCCACTTGTTGTGTCATCCAGTGTGTGAGCCTGTCTGCTCTGGGAATCCAAGGTCCTGGTGCTGGGCATAGGCTTTGCTGTGGCTGGAAGAAGACAAAAAAAGTCCAGCAGGCTTGTAAGTGGCAGGAAGTGACAATACATCCCGCAAGAATGATGGTTGCGTGTCAGTTTTACAGGGGCTCTGCTCAAAGCACAGTTAATTAATCTCTAAGTGTGCTGACAGACACCTGGCACACCAGAGCTCCCTTGAACAGTACCATACCCAGGTTGTTCCCGATCGTCCAGGTCTCGTCGTAGTCAAAATGGACATCTCCTTCCCGATGCGTCTTGGGGAAGAATGCGTGTGCCAGGATCCCTCCGGGCCCATCAAAGGGCAAATTGTCACCATGCCAGTACCTGGAAGGGAACCACAGTGCACCTCAGTCAAACAGCCATGTGGCTCAGGTGCTTGGCATTGCACAGCCAGAAGCGGAGAGTCACAGCGAGGAGACAGCAGCTCTCCCTCCCACCACAAGCTCATAACATGATTGACTGCTTGGAGCCCTACAGGTTGATGCCAACCTGGTTCTGTGCTGGGGCACTGAGTAAGTAGAGCCCCATCACACCAAGCCCAGGGGAGTTTTATGGTTTTCTCAAGACAAAGCTGAAGATGGAACCTGAAGAATTAAGGAGGTGGCTGCCAGAGCCAGAATCAAGTCAACCCAGCTGAATGGCAGGGGGATGTGGAGGAGCCTGTGAGGAAGCCAGCCAAATCCTCAGGTCCTCACTCAAGCCGAGCCCACTGTTGGCAACTGAAGGAATCCCATGAGATGTGACTGCTTTAGGGAGCTGAGGGTGGCACAGGCAAATACACAGAACACAAATCGCATCCCTGCTTGGACAGTCTCCACTGCTGTTCTCAGTTTTATGCAAACAGGCCACAGAGGGAAGCCTTTGCTCCTGTGCATGTTTTGCCAGCCGTTAATTTCAAGCCAAGAGCCAAAATTCATTTAACCAGGAAGCTATATTTGTCTTCAGGCAGACAGTTACATTGTTCTGTCAGGGGACAGGATGGAGGACCTGAAGATGGAAAGTCAAAACAAACACTTAGGAAAACAGCCTGTGGGCAGAGAAATGTAAATATACGCAGAGAGTTAATGACGGATTAGTAACGGTACTGTGCATAGCCAGCACAGAACAGCTGCATTTACACTAAGCGGCCCACATCTGACAGAAAAACCAAAAACATGCCCAAGTCTGAGAACTGAAATATGAGTCTCCCTGTCAGTGCCCGCGCTGTGCTGGCAGCTCAGTTGCAGGCCTGGAATCTCATACACAGTGCTGCTGCTCCATCTGGGAGCAGTGTGTTGCTGCCCGCCACGCTCACCTCGCTCACCTCGTGAAATCAATGACAATGTCAGCCCGGCCCTCCTGAACCTCAGTGAAGGTCAGCGGTGTCACATCGCTCCAGACTTTCAGAGCCTCCTCGATGGTCCTTCTCACCTTGGTTTTTACAAGTTGCCATGGAAATCTGATAATTCTGAAAGGCAAAAGACACCAGGGGAAAAGAGCATCAGCCACTCCCTCTTGGCACCAGAGCATCTCCAATCCAGAGAAGCTCCATTCCAGCACCCTTTTCCATGCAACACTGCAGCAGACAAATTCCACCAGTGCTGAAACCCTTGGGCTACTGGGCCCAGAGGTGAGCTCTCTAGACAGCTTTGCAGAGCTGTGTTTTTCTGGAGTAAAGGGCATTTCCCAGCTCTGTCCCCTTTGAGTCTATCCCCACAGAGCTGCCTGGGAGTGGTGTGATGTGATTTCAGCTCCTCAATCTCTGTACTTTTTGACCCTGAAAATCTGGGCTTGCTCAGAGCAGCTGCCTCTTCTGCCCCCTGCAACACAACCAGAGTGTCAAGTCTGCTGCAAAGGGAGCTTGCTTTCCCTTCCGTTAACAGTGTTGGTGTGTGCTCATCTCAGCTGTGTTTCCTCCTTTAACACTGTTGACCAAAGTTAAAAATGGAAGAAGCCTTTCTTTCATCTGTAGCCTCCTAATGCTGTGAAAAACAATCTCCTGCACTCAATTAAACAAAATATTATTTACGTGCTGTTGAAGTCCATACAAGTGTGCTCACTTCAGCACTCATACCTCATACCCTATGGGTAACTGGGGAGACAACAATCTTTCCTTGTACCTGATCAGCAGATCTGCAGTTGAGAATGTGTGGGCTGGTTTGGGCAAAACTTGACACCAGAATCATGTTTATGGGAACATCAACAGCAGCAGCATAAAATTGACTTTTTAAAACAAACTGTGAGGTCAGCCCATGGAATGATGACTGTGGGGGGCAAAAGCACAGCAGGAGTGTGCTGCTGGCAGAGGCACAGCTCAGCATGCATTGGGGTTTGATATGGGGAGGCAAAGACATGTGCTGAGATGCTGTTGTGGACAGGGGGTGAGGGGTGGCTGTGCAGAAGATGTTGGGATGGGGGAGTGAGCAGCTGCATTTACAGGAACACATGCGTGAAGGGATGGAGAGGTGCTGGGTGCAGTCCTGAAGGCGTTTTGGTGTGTAGCTGCCCTGCCAAGCTGGTTATACCCAGCTCAGGGCTGCCCTCCTACTTGTATGAGGACGTCACAGCATGCCGCAGTCAGGGGACATCAGATGGAGAGTTTTAGGGAGGGAGAAGCCATTGAGTCTTACTCTCATTTCACATCTCTCTTACTTGTAGGTGAGATCAGTCTTGTCCCAGCGTCCCCCGGAAAGGACGAAGCGTTTCTGCCGGTTGCGCCCGTTCTGGCCATCCGGCAGCACCGGGAGGTCTGGCACACCGCAACGGGGTGGGTTCCAGTGTGCTGCCTGCTCATCTGCACCCATGGGGAAGCCCTTGGTGGGCACACCAGTCCCCACCAGAGGTGAAAGCCAGGGACTCTGCTCCTTCCAGGTGTGATGTTTTCGAGATATGTCCTGGAAGAGATAAGCAAAGCTGTCACTTCTCTGTCTGGGATATGAGAGGTCTTGATGGAGGGATGGACATCTACCAACAGCAGACCTGTAGAGGTGAGTTCCACCTCTCCCTGGTTTCTTCCCTGGCTGCTAAGGCACATCCTGCTTCCCACAGACATCCTCAGTTCCTGGGGTTCTTGCTCTGAGGCCAGGCCACACCTGTGAACAAAGTCTAATTCCATAGCATCCCCTAAGTCTACTTTTGGTCCACATTTCCTTGACAGCTGGCCAGCATGAAATGCTTTTGCAAACTGTGGATAAGAACCAGACCCTCCAAACATGAAACAAATCACTGGGGAGGGAGTAAAATTTCTCACTTTTCACCACATCCTTTTAGCTTGTGTTCCCTCCTTGCCCTGATAGCAGTGATGTGAGTGATGTGAACAGGAGGAAGCCTTTAGTCCCCAGCACATGGTTGTGCTCCCTGTTCTCCCTCCTGTGGTGTTGTAGTGTGATAAGCAGACCCCTGGCATGGCTCAGGGGCTGCACAACCTGGAGAGCAGGATACACGGATCTGGAAGGTGACAGAGCCCAGTGCAGAGCAGCAGTGACTGTTCCTGCAGTCCCTGTCATTGTGTGAGAGAGAGAAGGACAGGACCATCCCCCCTTGCCTCACTATGCCTGTAGATCTGCTTGCAGTAAGGTCACTCCACTCTCTCACACTTAATTAGAAAAGCGTGGTTCCTCTTGAAAGCATTAATCGGTGCTAATTAACTGATTTCCATTGGTTTCCCAACTAACAGCAAGATTATGGGGCACAGGACCACCACAATACGTGAGTCAAACTTAATCCCCAATCTGCTGTGAGGCACATAGGGTGAGAGGGTGCTTGATTCCTGAGTAACTGTGGTGTGTGAGCCCTGGGTCCAAATGCAACCCTTTTTGCCTCATTCTGTGCAGCCAGATTTAAATGTGCTTGAGCACCAGGAGGGCTTGAGATGCAGCAGTGATGCATCTGCTTGAGCAGGCAGGCTCCGTCCCACAGGGCTTGAGTCGTGTTTAGGGGTCTCTTCCTTTCCTTGCAGAGAGCTGCCTTCTTTCAGGCCAGCTCTCCTGCCTGCCTAAGGACTCAAGGGTCGGGCTGGCGCGATGCCAGCGCTGCCGCAATGCCGTGTAATCTGCGTGCTGCCGTCCCTCTGTTCCCCTACAATGAGCCCATTCATGCGGGCAGGAATTAAGTGTGAAGCCCTTGGCATTAATTCCGCTACTGGGCTTTGACTCTGAGACTGCCCCGTGCCTCAGAGTGATGCATGGATGGACACAGGAGCCAGAGATGTTGCACAAGGTGCAGTTCAGGTGTCCAGTTCTTCATATGTCTGTCACTACTTCACGGTGCTGGTTTGTCTTCCCTGCCAGTCAGCCAGCCTGGGGCTTGGCATCTGCCAGCCTTCGCCTTAGAAACCAGCCTCTGCATCAACCCCATCCTGGCATCCCACTGCACTTTCACACACCACTAACAAGGGCAAAGAAAGCCATTTTATGTCTTGCACAACAAAGCCCACTCAACCCACCAGCCATTGCATGAGGAATCCATCTAATCCTTTAGTGAAAGGAGGGTGCATGAGCTGGCCAGTCCAAGGGGAGGCTGCACCAAGCCTGCTTCCACCAAATGCTGGAGCCCTGCCAAGTGCAAGATACCTGTCTTTCTAAGCTGAACTCTCTAAGAGTGGCCTGGCGTCCTGCCTTCCCAGGCAGCTAATGTTTGAGAAGGACAGCTGGCAGGAGGAGCTCATAAGGATTGTGTCCTGGCCAATACTTTGTTTTCAGCCCCCATGAGGCCCTCTGCCAAGCATATAACAGCAGCTGTGTCTGCTGATGCTTTTCACCAAAGCCCAGTCTGAAAGGCTCTTGGCTTCCCACACTGCATGCACTGCTCAGGAGCACTCTGCTACCATGGGGTGATGAATGTATCTGCATCCCCAGTGCCAGGAGGCATCAGGCAGCCGCTTCAAGGCACATGGGGAGCAGGAGTGGAGATGGACTCCAGGGAAAGCCCTCATTGTGGAACTGGGATGGGAGTTACTCAGGTAGCCAAGTGGGCTGAAACTGAAAATGGGCTTTCTGTCTTGGCTATGATAACAAGATCTACCCAAACTGCTGGAGGCCTGACAAGTGGAGGAAAAGTCAACTGTTGGCTTTTTGGCTCAGAACACTGGCATAAACTGGAGATTATCAATGTCTGAGCAGAGGCAGAGAGGAGAAATTACCTTTTTCCTTCTTGCCCTGAGGGAACCTATGTGCAGGGGCTGAGGACAGGCAGGTTTTCTCTCTACTGTTTGGTTAACTTGAGGTTGTTGGCACAAACTCCAGCTTTCAGCCATCCAGACCCAACTTTACCTCAAGCAGGACCCTCCCTGCTCCACCTGCTTGCCTGCTGCCATGACCGAGCCTGACTGGGCTTGGGAGGGGACACCAGCAGGTCCCTTGGGTGGAAGCAGGACGTTAGACCTGCCCTGCTGCCCCTGCACTTGCTGCACCCCTGCACAAACAGTGGTAGGGCATAGAGTCTCTCTCTGCCGTCACTACACTGACATTAGCATGATGGCAGGAAAGGGCTGGAAAATGCCACTGCAGGCACAGCCAGCAAGGGGAAATGTGACGGGCAGAAACCACTTTCCAAACAATGCTCAGGAGACGTATCAGGCTGGAGATTTCAGCCTCCTTGACTGGACACACCTCACTGCAGTCACTTCCCAAAGCTTAGATAACATATCCTGTCACTTAAGATTGAATCCCTTCCACCCTGTGCTGAAACCACTCATCTCTGGGATATGTATGGGAATTTCAGGGAGCTCCTGCTTTGTTTTCTTGAGCTCTTCATATGTGGTATGCCCTAACTGTACGCTTAGGGGTTTGCTTATAGCTGTGCTGCTGCTGAAGCAAGGACAAACCTGTGGAGAAGGGCTTAGGAAGGCAATGGCTGTAGGGTAACCATGAGGGCATCCCCAGTCCTCCCATCCTGCCAGCAGAGGGGAAAGGATTGCTGAAGACCAAAAGCAAAGGGAGGTCTCTGCAAGCCAGAAAAGACATTCAGAACAGCCAAATGCAGAGCTGGGTCAGAGCACAAGAACAGCACCTGCAGGGAAGATGAGAAACCAGACAGCGTGAGAGAGCCTGCCTCACCCTCCAGCAATTCTCTCCTGCCAGCCTGGAGGAGCTGAGGGTTGCAGAGGACTGAGCCTGCCAGCTCTCCCTAGTGACAGCTGATCCCCAGCCCACGAGAACCCTCCCATGCATATGCTGCCTCTGAGCCCACAGCAGTCTGCAGCCCTTTGCGCTGTCCTTCACAGGATAACCCATAGTCAGGGATGGTGAGTGTACACAGGAACAGGCAGCTTTCCGCTGGGGAAGAAGCCAAGGCTTTGCAATGGAGACTGAGCAGCAAAATTTCTGCAAGTGCAGAGCAGAAGAGGCTGAGTGCAGAGGGGCTGCCAGGCCTGAAACCCAGAGCAGAGAAGAGCAGAGGAACAAAACTGTACACAACAAGGGCCATGCAGAGAAAGTACCTCTTCCTAACAGCCTTGAGACCAAAAGGCCGAGGGGAAGCTGGAGGGAAAGGACTGATCCCATGGGAGAGCAGAAACCACCATGGAGGAGCTGACTGCCCACTCGGTTCCTTCCAGCTGTCTCAGTACTCAAATTCTGTGACACAACATACATCTCTCTGGCTCTGATGGGGCCAGATGAACATCAGCCAAACTTCCCAGGAAGTGTCCCAGCCATCCCAAGGAGCCAGGAGCATCTTTAACCTCATTGTGTTGGGCAGCACTCATTCCCCAGAAAGAGAAGCAGCCAGAGCAGTACAGCTACAGTGGATGTATAAAAAACCTCAAGAGCAAGGCCGCTGCCAGGTACAGACAACTCCAATGCTCTCCTCTGACTGGGTCCATCCTCTGCTGCCTGCCCTGAACTTAAACTTGTCTTCTCCGTCACACACCTAATTACCTCCACGGCTGGGCTCCTGCTGACTCCTGCAGCACAGACATGAAAGGAGACCCCCCTCCCTGTCAGATGGGAGGGACTGGACAAGCTACAGCATGAATTCCATCAGTCTTGGATACTTCCCTTGTCGCTGAGGGCTGTTTTCTTTTCTGCTATGGGATGAGTAGATGGGCTTTCTTCCCACCTCCCTGTCCCTTCTGATGCTTTTCTATTTCTCCTTGTTTTCTTCTGTTACTCAGAGTATTTGGCGTGGCCCTAGTATTTGCTCACCCTTTGGCTAGTAGGATTATCCTCCTCCCATCCATGAGTCTGCACCTTGGAGCACTCCTTCCCTTAGCTCAGTGTGCAGAAAAGAAGAGCAGATATGATTTCTCCTGTGGCTCTCATGTACAACAGTTCCAGCATGTCTTTTCTGTCTTCTGCCAGGCAGCTGTGCCCCTCAGGGGCTCTGCACCACTGAACAGACTCTTGGTGATGGTCTTGCTTGACCTCAGTGCTGGTTTCCTCAGGCACGGAGTACTGTGCCCAGTATTCTGGCCAGCCTGCTTCTCATCCCAGCATGGATCTGCAGGGGTTGGATTGGAAGTGCACCTACAGCTGTTAGCACTGAAACCGGGGTCATCCCACTCTGGAGTAGAGAGTGGAGGCAGATCATAAGTGCAGCACTGGATGGTCACAAAGGTGTGAATGCTGTAGCTGAAAGTCCACAGGAGAAACATTTTTTTTGTGCTGCTGGTCAGAAGGCACAGTTAATGGAAATGCTGTAGAAGAAATGTGTAAGCGAGGTCAACAGATTATTGGTCCTCCTCCCTGAACAAGGCTCTCTCCCAGCCCCTTTGAATTCTTTACTTACTCCAAACACATTTATAACAGGACTGGCTCCTTCAAGCTGGGCTGCAGCCCTGTCCTACTTATAAATCACGTGTCGGCTGGGCATGGTGGCTCAT
>JAOWBP010052115.1:0-13765 GCA_028571105.1 Tragopan temminckii
TTTTTCATACCTGAACGATGTTGGCCAGGATTGATTCACAGTCTCGGAGTTGATCCATACGAATATCAAAAACAACAGGCTGCTTCCTCGCCGTCCCAATCCCCAGCATCATCATCATCATCTGGGGTTGAAGCACCGGCCGATGATAAAACAATGAAATTTTTGAATGATGCTCGATCTGTCATAACTGATTCATTGAAAAGTGACATCAACGCTGTGGTGGTGTTCGTAGTTGGAGGTCGAGCATATTTGCTTGATTGTCACTCGTCACGACCATTGAACATTGTCCATATTGGCGATCCAAAATCAGCACCAAAATGTGATGTCACATTGATCAGTGACGAGGCAACATTCACCCAGATGGCAATGGGCCAAATCCAGCCAACTAGTGCGTTCATGGCCGGCAAACTTAAAATCAATGGCAACATCAGCTTGGCCATGAAAGTTGAAAAAATATTCAAAGCTTATTTGAAATCGAAAAAAGCACAAAAGTAAAAAAATTGTAAAATGTGATTCGTTCAAGTTAACTATATAGCAATATCAACACCGAAATAACATTTTACTTGCAATAAAATATAGTAAATATTTTCCTATACTTTTAAATTAAGAAATTTTGTTGTTTATGGATTTGTTTTATAAAATGGCAATAACTTGGAAGTTGTTTGATGAATCAAGTTCCAAAAAATGGATCAAAATGGATGTTTCGTTCCAAAGCAAAATATAGAACTTTTATACAAAATGATACCAGATGGCAGCAGAAATTTTAAATTCTAAATCTTGGTATAAAAAAATTTTTAATAAAAGAAGGAAAAAATGGAATGAGAAATAGCTTACGACCATATCACGCTGAGAACACCGGTTCTCGTCCGATCACCGAAGTTAAGCAGCGTCGAGCCGAGTCAGTACTTGGGAGGGAGACCACTTGGGAACACTCGGTGTTGTAAGCTTTTTTCCCTTTATTATTATTGTTTTTTTTAAATATTTGCTGAATCAGTTTTGGATCATTTTGGAACGATAATAATGGACTCATTATTATCAGATTTACGTAATCCAAGTAGAGATATTATTTTTGGCAATGATGATAATTTTCCCCTTTTGCAAAGACCAAAAACAGGGAAAACAACAATATAAAGGTTTAGAGAAGTCTGTATAAGCAATGCAGCCAAAATGAAATCTATTAAGATGTCTTTTTCTTTTAAAAAAAAGAAGAGGAAAACTTTATATTTCGAATGTTGTTTTTGTAGTCTGCTGGTGTGGCGTTTTGGCTGGCTGGTGTCTTGGATATAAAATGTTCTTGGATTAAAAGGAAGCGATCACATAAAAAAACAAGAAAGTTTCCTGTTAGCTCAATTTTTCTTATTTTTTCATAAAAATAAACGACGACTTTTGTTGTTGTCTGATTTTGTTGTTCGGGCCAAAAAAAACAAAAGCCAGACCAAGCATTTTAATAAATTTCGTAACACTTTGTTGTTTTCTGGAACGAGAAAAAAAACATTCTAGAACGAAAAAAAAGAATTTAAAACTTTTGATTATTAGTTTGTGAGATAGTTTTGTTGTTAGGTGATTCACTGGAACAATATTCAACCTTTTCTCTGTAAAGAAAAATAACCCAAAAAATCCATTTTTCAAAAATAATTCTAAAAAAAATTCTTCCAAAGGATTTTACATACATTTGCTTACTGTATAACAAAAAAAAAGATTCGAAAAGGAAAAAACATTCCAAAATGGAATTTTTTCTTAAGAATTCGAAACGAATACTTTCGAGAAAAAAACATTCCAAAGAATATTTAGAACGATTTTTTATTGTTTCAGTGATCGAACGAAAAAAAACAAAGCTTTTCGAATTTTTTTTCTAAAAAATGGTTTTCGGGAAATTTTTTTTTCGTAACAATAGGAATTTTTTTCAGTGAAACTTGCTTCATAAAGGAAACTTTTATTAATTTTTTTTGGTTGTTGTTGTGTTCCATTTCCTTTCATTTTTTTAATCAACTTTTTTTCTAGTGTCCCAAAAAAGTTAATTATTTCTTCTAGAAAAATATTGTTTCAATTCTTCTAGAATCTTCTTGGTTTCTAGCTTTTTTGCCTTTTTTCTAGGTTGTTGACCTATTTGACTGCAGCTGGCCAAATTTAAAAAGGCGATTCTGTTAAATTTGTTCACAAATTTTATCGAATTCTTTTCAGAATTTCAGAATTAAATTGTTTGGCATAATAATTGCGAAACCATATTAACCAAAAAAGAAATCCGATTTCCAACAACAAAAACCGGTCAAATAAATAAATAAAAAAAACTCAAACCAAAATTGAACCAACAAAACTAAAAGCTTGATTAGATTCGATTCGAGCGAAAACACACACATACAGGAATCGAACAAGAATTCGTTCTTCCTTTTTTGTTCCTGATCAACGGACAAGACAAATTCTTGGTTTGTAAAAAAAACATCTGTCTTCTTCCTGTCTCCCTAACTCAGCCCCTCTCTCTCTTCCTCTATTGTCTACACTAATTTTTCTCCAACCAACCAACAAAAAAAAACCTAAAACCAGCTCCAAAACAGCATCCACACACACCCTCCTTTTATAATATTGTTCTGGGTTCTTTTTCTCTTCCCGTTCTTTTGTTTTTCCGTCAACTTTTTCTTCACTGCAATGTGTGTTGGGAACTTTTTTCGAATGAAAAAACAGTCAAAACACACAGAACACTCGCACTCCAACATCCAAAAAAACTCTGTTCCACACACACATAAAATCGATCCATTTTCCTGTATATGCTTGTCTATTTCACAAATTCTTTTTCTACTAACAGCTTGCCCTGTATGTTCGTATATAGAGCAGAAATTTGACAGCGAACAGAAATGTTCCAAGAAAACGAAGGATGCAACCCTCGAAAAAACACAAGAATGATGAGTTGTATGTTTTGCCACACACGCCACCAAACAACATTTCATTTCATCATCATTCATTTCGTTCATTATAACACCAACATCAAGAAGGAAAAATATTTTCGTTGTCGTACAATTTCATCATCAAGTTCTATTGAATCAATTTTGAAAAAAAACATTCAAAGCTTTATTGTGAGACATTCACTCAAGACAACACATCATCAACAAATTATCAACGCTAAAACATTTTAGGATTTCTCTTTCTCTATGGCACTGCTATTTGAATGTGCCGAACATCATCTTCACATCATCTTCACACCAAATGCCACTTGATTTAATTTTCGTTAGTTTGCACTTTCACTTACAATCATGATGGCGATGATGATGATGATTAAGATGCTTCCGTCATTAACCATAAAAGAAGAATAGAATAGGAGAACTAAATTAAAACATTTGAGATGATAATGATGTTTGCTGCATCAAACGATATTGCTGGTTAGAATCCAGATAGAATCCATTTGGTCGTTTTTGATAGTAACTTCATTGATCATAAAAGATTCAATCGATCCAACATCACGCACAATGGATCAATAAAGCTCATAAAGCTACAATCTGTTCTAGCCAAGAAAAAAATAAGATTCAAGCAGACAGCGGAAGACGACTATATTAGCCAATAACCAGGTGTGTTTGTGTGAAATTCAAACAAAAATTCTCATAAATTATTTATTTTTTTAGGAACTTTCTCTTGTTATAAGGAATCTAATTGAAATCATCATTAGGAGCTTCCACAAATGAACCAATTCCTTATGGTGTTTTTCTCTGTGTTCTAGTTCTTCACCGAAAAAAAACTTTCGTAAAAAAGAGCGCTTCTAGGAAAAGTTTACCGTTAAAGTTCGCTAATCCAATTCAAGTTTGAAGTGCACTCTGAAAAAAAGGTCATTTAGCCAGGGCAAATGATGCTCTCGCTCTCTGGATCCTAAATGACAGATTCGTTTCTTTCTATTTCCTGGTGAAGAATCCTCACACAAGGGAACAAGCTTTTTTATGAAAAAAACAAAAGACAAATCTCTAAGAATTTCTAAAAATTCTGAAAAAAAGTAAGCCTGTAAATTGCTTTTCTCGTTTTTTTTCCAAGGCGATTTTCCAAAGCAAAATTTGCCAGAAAACAAAAAAAAATTAAATGAAGAGCGAATTTTTTTAAAAAAAGAATAAGAAAATTTTCATTGGAAATAATTTTTAAAAAATTAATTTTTGACTGAAGAAAAATATCCAACCAAAATTATTATTGAAGAAAATGATGATGATGATGATTTCGTTTACATTTGGCTAAATAATAATGTTTGCTATTTTTTGTAAGGCTATTTGTGTTTATTTGGTTCTAACATTATTTTTTTTGGTATGTAAATATAATTTTAATATTATAATAAATAACGCGTTTATTTTTCCAGGGATTCGGTTGGGATTCAGGATTTTTTAGGTTCATAAATAAATGTTAACCATTTCTTGCATAGAAATTCGGGATGATAATGTTCAGCACTCATTTGGTTAGTTTTTTTATTATCTCTCTGGCTGAAATTTTCCCTGAACCAAGCCGATCATTCAGCCAGCCAACCAACAAAAATAAAAGTCAAATGGATCGAAACGAAGATTTTTGTTTGGTATTCGCGAATTCGTGATTTCGTGTTTGCAACTCATTTCACATTCGTTTGCTCAGATGCATCGCATTTTGGATCGCACTCTCCGTTTGACCAAAAACTATCTTATAAGCATCGGAATCTTCATCTGCGTTGTCGTCCCAAAACCACAGAATATTCTTGCTATTGCCAAATAAATTCTGGGCAACGAACTTGTCAAATATAATTCAGCTGTAATGCAATCAACATTATAAAAATAACCCTTTCCGTACAGTTCACCACAAACTGGTTAAATTATGATTAGCACTATGGTTGGCGGCCGACCATCTCTACCCAGAAGATAAATTTAAATTTTTATTATTTTTTTATATTTCAATCAATTTTTCTCAATAGGGCTTGTTTACTTCATTTGCCAGAAATTTTTTTCTTTGTTAAGCATTTTTCATTGGTTTTGATTTGGCTTCAACACAAACAAAAAAAATGAAGATGAACAACAAAAAATAGAATAAATCAAAATTTCATTCAAAATTGCGAATTCATATTTCAGCAATTCTATTCTATTGAATTATGATCATAATAGACCAATTCAATTTGATGTGATTGATCAAACAAACAGGCCCAGCTTAAGCTTAAGGGGTCAAAGGGGCAGCATTCGCGACAAATCAAACAAATGATGTTTTGTTTGGTTAGTGTGCTGGTGTTGGTATGTTTGGTTGGCTGGTTGAGCATTACACCAAACATCGAAACCATCCAACCAAAACTGTCAATTGGAATTTCTTGTTGAATGATTGTGATTATTATGTTGATTATTCAACGAAAATTATTATTAATATTGATTATGATGATTAATATTAATTATACAGCTCTCTATACAGCCCTCTTATTATTTGTATTAATGGCAGCTGCTATTTCACCAGATTTGACTTTTGCTCTAAAGAACGAAACAAGAAAAAAAATCATTCCAAACGAAATGATTCGAATCGAATGAAAAACGATTGCTATAGCATAAAAACATAACCATAGAACCAAACAAAAACAAAAACATTCGAATCGAACGTTTTACGGTATCGAGCATCGATTCGAATGTTTTTTTTATTTTTATAATTGGACAATGGTCATGTGGACAATTCCCTTGGCTTCCATTCTTTTTCTATTTGCTAAAGATATTATAGTTGATATTATTATTAGCATGCAATTGGTTAAATCGAATCACACAAACCACACAATCGAATCATTTTTGTTTTTGGTTATAGCAATTGTAATTGCCATTTATGGCCATCTCACTAAAAATGATTCGAAATAAACGTTCGAATATAATCAATTTTTTTTTATTCGAAATTATGATTTCGAATGTTTACGTTTGCTGTTTGATTTTATCAGCCACATATTTAATAAATTGGACATCCAAAAAATATCCTGTGATCTTTTGGGCTATTTGCTTATCCAAATTCTTACCAGAACCAGAATTCTTATTGTCTTCTGGATTTTTGGATTCTTCTTGGATTCTGGTGTTATAAAACCGAAAAAAGAGGGCGACGAACTCGTTTATTAGGTTTGATGGTTTGTTTGTTTATGGAACTAAACACAATGAATGACTATAGATGCTTGCTTGGATAATGCACACAGTGAACACGGCTCTCTCCGTGTAAGAGAGCGAGAGCGAATATTCTTCTGGCTTCCACTTTTCGAACACTTCACCACCAACACACTGCCAAAAAAACGAATGTGATTAGATTTTGTTGAAGATCAGCAAAAAAAGAATAGAATCTTTTATGTAAACATACAAAGCCGTCGTCGTGATCAAAGAAGAAATGAAGAAATCGGAAGAATCGAACCAAAAAGCAAGCTGAACGGAAAACCGAACAATCCAATGAACCGAACCAAACAACTACAAAATTTGGAACGTTTTCTATTTTCGAATGTTATTTTTTTCATTCGAAAATCGAATTTTTTTATATATTTCGAATCATATTTGTTTGATTCGATTCGTTTCGGTTGTATAAACAACACTTGCACATTCAAACTGAATTTGGTCAAAATTACAAAAAAAAGTTTTTTTCTTGTTTGATTACTAACTTGTACTCTTCAACAACCAAAATTGATTTATATTTCCAAATCAAGTTTGATTCAATCAATTCAATCAAATTCAATTCGTTTTGCAGTGTTCAATTATCTTGCCGAGTTTCCGTGTCCAAGTTTTTTAAAAAAAAAATCATTGAAACATCCAAAGAATCGAAAGGGTTAAAAAACAAAAATTTATCACGCTAAATAGAATTAACAACAAAAAAAAAGTCAGACAAAAAGGTTAATCATTCTTTGTGTGTGATAAGAACGTTTGGATTCATTCATAAAGTACGTTACACAGGAAATAACAAAACAACAAAAAGAATCGGAAATGGAATCAACCCTTTTTTCTCACATTTTTCTTTTTTTCTGGCATACACAAAGCACACTGGGGACTCCAGTGGCAAGTCAGATTCACCAACCCACCACAACAACCAGAAAAAAAAGAATTCGAATCATAATAAAATTCGAATTCATTCATTCGTTCGAAAATTCGAATGTATGTATAATTCGAATGTATTTTTTTCTTGCTATCTATAATAATAATAATTCTCATTCATTACGCTATGATTTTTATATATTATTATAGAATGAGAATGTCGACAACCCTTTCTTTCTTCTCTGGTTGGTTCATTCGTTCCAAAATCATAATAATAATGGATACAGACGCATACAACTCTATTATGTAATGTATCAGAGCTCTTTTTTGCATGCACACGCAATTAATTATTAGGATTCTTCCACATTATTCAGCTATGTTGTAATAATTTTTAGATCCAGAGAGTGTTCCAGAGCGAGAGATCCAAGATCCAAGAAGAAGATCCCGATATATCATTTACTATGCATTCTATTTAGTCACACAAAAAAAAGAAGATAACCAAAGAGTTAACGAACACAACAGAGCAACATGCAACCAACACTATAAAAAAGAAAGAAAAATGATGATTTTAATACACAGAAGACATTGAGTTTATAAATGTAACATACCATGTTGATTAAATGTTGTGTCTGTCTCACTGTTTTCAAAAAAAAGGGTTAAAAACGAATGAATTCTTCTTCATGGTAAAACGAAATAGACCAACTTGGTTACTAGGGTAGCACACTAGCTATAATTTAGTAACGAACCAGTTAACTTAAAATCTAATTAGTTGTTGTTGTTGTGGAAGCAGCAGCAAATTTCTTTGATGATATTTCTCCACTCGTCAGACTTGTCAGCCTAGAAAAAGAAAAACAAGAGAAAAAGTTTCCAATGAAAAAAAAGTTGAAAACAAGACGAAGAATAATAATTCTTTTACTGTATAATAATAGAATTCTGTCAGTCAGTCAAGCATTTTAGTTGTGTTCTAGTTGTTAGTCACAAAATTACATTCGAAACCAGAAGAATAACATTCGAAACTAGAGAATAACATTCGAAATGGAATGAAAAATTCTACTTTGTTTTTTTTTGTTTTGTTTTTGTGTTTGCAAGCGAGCCAAAACAAAAAACAATTTAAAAAACAACATCATAACAAAATAGTGAAATTTGTTGTCGGTGGCCAAAATTCTTCTTTTTTTTCGGTGTACGAGAGTTATTTTGTATCATATTTTTTGCTTGAGTTCAGAATTTTTTCTATAGAAGGGCAAACGAAATAACCAATCAAAAAATTGGTTGGTGTGTTGGTTGGTTGTTGGTTGTTTCGCCATTCACTTATTTGTGTTTGAATGTTTTTGGCATGGCGACAATCACGCCACCAAGCACATGAGACGTTTTTCTTTCTTCTTGTTTGTTGTTATATATTGTTATTGTTGGTTGGTTGTTAGTGCGTTCATCGCCATCAAAAAATTTGTGTTAATTGTCTTCAGCATTATGTGATGGTGTTCAGTGTTGATGATGTGTTAGACACATACACAACACATCAACATCATCAAGCATTCTATTGAAAGAATAGAGAATCCTGCAGGATACAGAATCCTGATGAGAATGTCGGATGCACACTCACACTAAAACACCAGGATCTCCACCCCAAACAACTAAACACCAAAAAAACAGATTGTCTTTTTTTTTTGTTTTCTCAAATGGAACCTAAAATGAATGACCATAACAACAACAACAACAAAAAACATTCGAAACGCTAAAAAAAATTCATTCGAAACGAATTTCGAATTTTTTTGTTCTGTTTCAAAAAAACAAAAGAAAAACATGAGACTACTGGAACAGAATACCAAATAAACTTCTGGTGTTATTGTGAGAAAACAACAACAAAAATAACGGTTTGTTTATTTATTTATTTATATCTTCTCTCTATTTATTTTTTTCTGTGTTTTTTTTTGTTTTTTTTTCACCCTCTGAAATGGATTCTTTTGGCTTGATATTCGCTCTCTGACACCCTCGCACATTATCATCATCAACAACAACATCATTTATGGTTGTCAGAAGAATCTTCTCTTTTCACAATGTGGTGAGATGATCACATCCTAACCTAACGCATCACATCACATGTTGTTATAATGCTATATCTATCTACGAGACATGTTTTTGGTGTTTTATATGTCCGCATCCAAATCCAAAGAAAACGAAGCGAAAATGGTACTAAATATTATATAATAATAATATATTCCGGTCCGTTACGCGCGGCAAAAATGATGCTAACACACCAAAATAACAAGAACAAGATCGGCTCACATGAACGCTAAACAAAAAACAAAAGAAAATGAACACCAATAATAAATTGGTTCGAATGTTGTTGTTGAAAACATTCAACCCAGAAATATTATTATTTTTTTGTTTACCCGGAACCTATTATTTTCTTTTGAAAATGATTCAAAGAATTATTATTTTTGATCATGATCGGTGTGTGGTAAATTGTTTGTTTGATGACATCTACATTAGATGATGATGATCATCATCATTATCACCCACATTTCGATGCCATTGTATTGTTAATTGTTAGTGATGAATAATGCATACCACACCAAGCATAACATCAAACCACCCTGCAGGGTTATTCACACCATACCACCCTAATATCATCATCGTGAATCATCATCATCTTGATCAAAATTAAATTCAGGTGGCCGATGTGAGATGTCGCTATTGTAGAATATCGACCACAATAACCAACTGTCAATAATGCCACTACCATTATGAACATTTTTAAATATTGCTAACAGCATTACAGACACAGACATTGGCTCTCACACAAAGGTTAACGGCCCAGAATTTGTGTGTTGTTGTCTGTTTTTCTTGGGCCCGCAGGACACGCACGCTCTCACATACATTTTTTGGTCAATAGCTATTTCTACCTTAACAACCAAGCAAGCTAGGCCCCTGAAACACAGCCAAAAAAACAAGAAAAAGGAATTTCTAAGTTGTCAATTTGACTGATTGATGATTGATTCAATTATTCATTTTGCCAAATGAAAGTTGTTGTGTTGTCGTTTGGGTGCTGGGGCTTGCTCGCAGGGGCCAAAACTAACTAAGCAATTTTCACCATAACCAAGACCAACTTCACTTATTTATAAGTTTCTTAGTGTTCCATCAGAAAAAAGAAGAATTCTGGAAAGAAATATACCCGAGAGAAAGCAGAGCACTCGATGAGAAATAACAAGCCATCTCTCTCTCACATTCTGGGTGAACATTTTTTTGCTGTTGGATTCTGTTAGGATTCCTTTTTTTTCTGGTTGGAGACGGCGACGACCTTTTCTCACAAACTCACACTCTAACTAACTAACTAAACTACAAACAAGAAAACTTTTTACGACGACGCCGCAGCCGCGCCAACCCGAAGATATTTTGTGTGTTTTGGTTGTGTTGGTTGGTGTATAAAGCAAGCAAACGATGGTTCGGTATGGATCGTGATGCCAGCACTCAACCAATATGAATCAGTCTAGTTAGTGTTCTTTCATATGAACAAATCGAGTCTGTTTTTCTCTCTGTAAGTATATTTTGCCATTGTTTTTCAGCTGTCCAATAATATTTTTTTTATGTTTTATGTTTGCATCAATTTCAGCAATTGTTCCATGGAAAAAACTCTTGACATAAATCATCAAGAGAGAATCAAACCGAATCAACACACAGTTTTGGAATTGTGGAATTGAGATTGCATAAGAAAAATATTGCAACCAGAGCGCGCCAATCCAATCCAATTCTATTCCCCTTTGGTCTCTAAATTTGGATTTTTTGTTTTTGTTTACAAGTGCTCCAACAACAATCCAACACATCCAGCTAGGATCCTTTTTCGGATTTCTCTTTGTCTCTCTATATCTCTGTGTCTGTGTGTATGTTTTTCTCAAAAGAGAGATATTTCTTCACATCGAAACAACCAACTCTTTTTTTTCCAAAATAACTCTTTTTTTCGTTTTCTGTATCCTTCTCTGTTCTGTATGCATATTTGTGTGTGTTTGTGCTAAACAATCAATCATCCATTCAGAAAAAAGGGAAAAATGCCGAAAAAATCCTGAAAAAAATTATTATTAAAAATAATCATCATCAGTGTGCAATCTTGCTCATATCTGGCCAACAACAACAACATCGATTGTGCAACATCCAACAACAACAAGAACTCTTATTATCATCTTTTTGGATCCTATTTGAATCTCAAACAAAAAAGAGATCTGATTGTGTTCATGAACAGAAGTGTTCATGTAAAAAATATCTTGTATTTTGTTTGTGGCGGTGTGTTTTTTCCCGACAAGCTTAACAACAACAACAAAAAATTTTTGTTTTTGTGTTGAATTGCATCTACATTATCAACCATAACAACAACATTGGTAAAATATCTCTGCAAAACGAATGAACATTATTGTGGTGGTGGTGTGTTTGGGGATAAAACTATTAAATGATATTTCAACATTTCGGCAATCATAATTTGTTGCTGGTGTTGGTGGTTGGTTGCTGTTGTTCAGCATCACATCAATGATTGCAGTATTGCATCCTTTTAGTTGGTTGCGTTTGGTTTGGTGAAAAGTTGATGATCAACCGGCCGCGGCATCGGCAACGACGGCCAACACCATTCAACCATTTTGGATGTTGTTGCAGCAATTACAGCAGCATATCTTCGAATAAAAAAAAAACATAATCAAATGCTTCAAGCATCAAAGCCAGAAAGTGAATGAGTGAGCAAGTGAGAGAGAGAGACCACGACGACGGAACACACGTTTGCCGAAGCAACATTTTTTCAACGAGCATCGAATATAAGTTTTCTTCTTTGTTTTTTTGTTGTTTGTTGTCTTGGTTGGTTTGTTGTTGTTTGGCTCGCGTCAACAAGCACAGCACAAGACACACACAACATTACAAGCATAGCACCATTGTTTGATTATCGTCAAACATGATGAGCTTGTTGTTGTTGTGGTGTGCTGACCATTTAACCATTTAACCATTCATCCAGCAACGATCACTTAAAACATCGTGCTCTTTGTTTTTATTATCAGGAAAAAATCATCATTCAATTAAGATTTTTTTTAAATAATAATGGTTGATTATCATCAAAATCTACATGTGGTTAATTGTTGTTAAGAATGATTGAATGTTTTGTGTCAATCATCAATTTTTATGTTAAACGATCGTTTGTTTGTCTTTAAATTTTTTTGATCATCAATTAATACGAAGAATTCTTCTAATCAACGTAAATCATCATCAATTTTAATTTTGTTCACCGATTTGTGCTTGTTTTTTTTGTTTATGAGTGTGGTTGTCCTGGAGCCGGTTTTTGGAGATGAAGATATTGTGTTGATGGCTTCTATGTGTGCGATGATGATTTGGTCTGGTTGTTATTAATCTAAAGAAGAAATTTTATATTTAATACTTCCGCCATTGCTCAAATCAAAATTTTATATAATGGATAACTGGTTTTACATCGATCTTCGCCACCAACCAAAACGACCACAACCGAATTTTGAACAGGATTGCATTCGCCGTCCGCAATAGAATCAAGACCACCAAAACAACAAATACACCACCAAACCACAACGAAACATCCATCAACCATCAAAACTAATCAAGATATTCTCTGAAATATGATCCTTGATGAAACTCTTGGGAAATAATAATAATCAAGAATTAAAAAAAAAGATTTTTTTACGCCCACGAGTTTCTTGGGAATTTTTCTGGGCTAGTTGAAATAATATATTCTATGGAAATTATTATAATTATTTAAAAAAAAAGAAGATTTATTCATTTCAGTGAAAATTGTTTTTGTTAAATAGTCCTGGAACCAGAAAAACAAAGTGACAAAACAAACGATAACCAGGACTGAAAAACAGGACCAGGTTTTCGATGTCTTTCATTTATGATCATCGGTCATTATCACCAACACCATCTTCGTCACCCTTGTTGACCAACATCATTTATCATCATCATCATCATCGCCATAAACATAATGACCATCAATCTTCTTCATCAACAGATGATTTCCAAAAACAAAATCCAATGTTCACGTGGACATTGTCGAACACGAAGACGAAGAAGAACCGAAGAAAACGAACCAAAACAACAACAACAAGTGGTGCTGAAAATTCATCAGCACCAGTCAAAGACAATCGAGTACAAATGTCATCTAAAACATCGATTACACATCGATTTTCACGGCCATCATCGTTGCCATCATCATCTTCATTACCATTTTGTATGATAATTTATATTATAAAATTCATTATCCTGTACGTGATATTATCATCATTCATTATTAATCATGATCATCATCCTGTAATAATATTTGTTGATGCTCAACCATTTTCATCATCATCATCGCCAACATTAACAACAACATCTACTTCCGTCATTTCATCAACAACTCTTTCATCATTAGATGAATCATTAACAAATTTTGATTCATTAACGGCCATTTCTACTACAACGACAACAACGAACACACCCACAATAACGGCCATTAGCCAAAATTCTCCACCAACCACCACCAACATTATCACCACAACAACGACGACAACAACACCAAACAGTATTCAAGCAGATCAACCAGCGGTTCCTAGTGATTTTAGTTCAGAAGATAATCAACCACCGGAGTCTAAATCACCACCACTAAATTTTCAAGGTTTGTTTGATCATTAATTTTTTTTTAAAAGTTGTTTTTTACAAAGTTTTTTGTTGAATTTAAAATTTTGGTTGTGTTTTGGTTTCTATAACAGCTCCTACAACAGTTTCGTCCATTTTGATGAACAGTTCACTTCCGTCTGACATAATTTCAAATGAAAACA
>JAOWBP010052116.1:2570-13764 GCA_028571105.1 Tragopan temminckii
CACTTTTTCAGAAAATGGAGCTCCCATAATGTGGCTCTCCTTGCAGGGTTTTGAAATTCTTATTTCTTCAAGAGTAACGGAGATAGTTTTTTTTTCATATGTATAAATACAGCTCAATTTGATAAAAGGTGCAAAAGCTGTTCATTTACTTTTATCCATATGTATAAAATATTCATATAAGAAAGAAGTAAGTGGAGAAAATAAAATGCATCGCTCTCAAATCAATCAAGAATTTCTGAGAGGTAAAACGGGAGCTATTTTCTTAATTTCCCTATTGCATTTTTCTAAAAGTGATTCCAAATTAATCTTAAACGAATTCCAATTTTCAACCTGTAGTGAAATCACTTCACTCAGAACTGAATGATGACCTTGTCTGCATGAAACAGTTACTATTTTAGAAGTACAGACACTAAGGTTAAGATAAGAAACAGAGTATATCAGAGACAAATTAAGCCAAAGGTTTCCTTCCCTTCCCTCTCCTTGTTTCTATCTTATTATACAGGCACCACAAAGCACCTGTCAGGAAGGGACATTAAAGCTCTGGCAGAAACTATTATTGTCCATTGGAAAGCTTTTGCATTGTTTCAAAGGTGTTAAAATGAGCTACTAAGCACATTAACTAATTCCTCCTTTCATAATTATGCTAAAGTACTAGTTTAACAACAAAGAAACAAAGAACATAAAACAAAATAAAAAGGAGGGAAGAAAACAAAATTATTTACAAAATAGGGGTGGCCTGTTTTCTACTCTGTTTTTTTGACACACCCAGATGTACCAGATTTATCTACACCCAAATGAATTCAATCCTCAGCTCTTCTGTTATTGTCCCACAAGTGCCTTCTGCATTACCCAGCAGTATTTCATCCTTCCACTTGTACCTGATCCAGTATCTACACCTCATCTTTTCTGCTGCCTTCACGAGTGTATCTCACCTGACTCTTCCATTGACCTCTGCTGCCCACTTAGACCTCCTGCAGAATAGGCTGTCTGGCAGAGCACTGTGCACAGATTACCTCCACAAATCTTAAAACTCAGGGAAGAAGTTTTCACAGCTTAAACATGGAGCATGAGCAGACAATCTAAGAGAAATATAATCTAAAGAGATAAGACACGAAAACTGGACCTATTCTGTGGGCAGACCTCCAGTGCTACGTGCATCAGTGCAGAAGCAGTAACAGTAGTCCTCCTGGGAGTGACCAAATCCCCACCAATGCCAACAAGCAACTCCCAATAGTGGAAAGCAGAGGATACTCAGACACTGTCATACCTCCCAGCATACTGTCCCAACAACCACTGACCCTTTGTATAGCCAGAGGTTCAGGCTCGTCATGCTCAACACACAGTAACGGATTTTTCTTCATCAGCTGATCTAAGCGTTTTTGGACCCCTTGGAAACTGGGAATTTGATGCACCACATTCTGCACCACTGAATTATACAACTTACTTGTCATATGGAAAAGTACTTGCTCCTCCTCATTTTTGAGCCTGACACCTGGCAGACTCTGCCAAAGATATAATTTATACCACAGATTTCATAGCTAAGAAAGTCACCTATAATTTGCGATGTTACACTGTTCAGAAGAAAAGTGATAAGAAACGATACAGCTGATTACAAACGTGTCCAACCAAGCACAACAGTCCTCAAATGCTAGCAACTGAGTATTTTCATCTTTGCTACAAATAACAGCCAGAGGAAAGGGTACACCTTGTCAACTCCTCCGTGACAAGGCTTTTTTGAAGACAAATTCACACTTCAGGAAAAAAATAAATAAATTTTCATTTCTAAGACACCAGTTTGTAATTTTAATTTAAAAAATTGTTTAAAGGGATATCACCAGATATTCAAAGAAGCTGTCACGTAATGAATGCTTCTACAATGTAAATTTAGCTAAGGACTGTTTAAAGCAGGATACAGACCTCAAGATTTGTTCTTTCATTTTTTATGCTCTGACTCAAACCAATAATACAACTGAGGAGGCAATTATTACACTCCGGAGAAAGCTTAGAGTTTTATATTGCTCAGCTTGTCCTGCACTCTTAAGGATACATACTTCATAACCAGTCGATTTCTTCAGAAACGCTTCTAATGGCTCAAACACATTCTCTAAGGTTCTTGAGACGTTACCACGCCCCGAAGATATGTTACAATAATTTTTACAGAGAAGCAAACATAATCTAGTCTGTTTTAAACCTGTTTTTTTCCTACTATGTGCCAAGAAATGTCCATAGAGCTCTCCATTTCCATCCCTCAAATGAAAAACCTCTCCCTAAATTATGCCTTCCAAGCTCCCTGTGGCAAAATTCAGTTCAAGGCACTGGCATTCATCAAATTTGGAGAAAACACGTTGAATGTTTGGAGGTTATTTGCTTTGTTTCCTTAGCTTTTCCCATCATCACTGAATTGAAAAATATCTTAGTTATTGTGTGCACGAAATATGTCAACTGGAAGATAAATTACGTGCTTTGAACTTATTATCAATAAGTTTGCATTTATTAAAACAGTAATTTAAGTGTGGCGATATTATGACTTTTACATTTAACAAAGAAAGGTTTTTCTTTTAAAAAAGGTTAACAATTCTCTTGCTAAAAGAAATTGTCCAACATTACTCCCTTTACCCAAAATACTGGATTGTTTCTCATGAGTTGCTGAATCAAGCTATTTTGCGATTTTATTTTTCCATTCGATTCATTATTTTGCTTTTCTTTTGAACTAGTTTTGTCAACGATGAAGTATCTTCTGCTTTTAGCATGCACTGCCCCTCACTCATACCTGGATACGCGGTAACTCAGATGCATGAATGCATTTAAATATATGTTAGGAGATCTTTTGTTATACTGAAGAGCTGTCTGGATAATCAGCAGCTGTGCTCAAGACAGTGGTTAAGCTGATACTTTAAGCATATAGTAAGCCAAAGGATTCAGATAAATAGCTAAATGCCTTCCTGAACTGAGGTGTAACAGTGTAGAAAACCTTCAACAAAGCAGTGAATCTGCACGGGCTATATAATGGTCTAAAATTATCCATTATTATGCTGATGTCAGAAGAAAACTACCTCAGCCAAGGAAGAATGTGTGAAGACAGCATTTTATGACATGAACCATGGAAACGAATAACTTAATACTGAGAATCATTAATTATCAATATTATTACAGTAATTCCTCTTACGACTTTCATTTCATTATTCCATCTCCGGGAAACTGAACTACAGACATCTGTAGCGCTCAATACTTGACTCTTAATCCTCAAAGAGAAAGGGTTAAAAAGCTTTTACTTTAATGAATGGGCACCTTTTATACCACAAAAGAAAAAAGTCTTAGCAGGATTTACATTTTAAATATGGTCCATTAGAAGGTCATGACATCACTGCTATACCCACACTAAGTGAGATAAAAAATGGGACTTTATTGATATGCTATCATTGATTTTAACTGTAATCTGAACATAGGTGGCAGCACGTAATTCCTATGTGTTCAAACATTAAAGCTTAATTCACTTCACCCATGTAATTTTCTTGCTTTTATGTGCTGAGATGATGCTCTTGATTAACTGCTCAGACAGCAAAAGACTGAATCAGCTCCATTGGCTAGTATCAGTTGTGTATGCATGTGTTGCACAGAAACACACAGTCTGCTCAACCGTGTGTGCTCTTAATACATACGGTATCGAATATCCATTTTCTTTAAAGTATTTCAAAGCACAAAACTTACATTAAGACTAATTGAAACTTGTTGTTGTTTTCAATGAAATCAATTAATTTAAACTTCTCAACCTGAAACTCAAGAGATGATTTCCAGTGCAGCACAACAGAGAGAATGACTTCTTAATATGTTCAGGTTGATTGGCTAAACATTGTTTCACCTCTTTTTATATCTTCAAAATTATATAGCTTTCTTTTTTTGCCTTCTGTAATTGAATATTGACATTGATATTTAAATTCGTCGAAGTCTAAAACCCAAATATCTACACCCTGCTAAGACGAAAAAAACCAGATTCTGCTCCAAAATTTAATTCAAGAACAATGGTAGCAGGATTACCTAATTCAAAACAAAACAAAACACAACCACAAAAAACAGCTTTTTGGCATGCTCTTTTTCCATCAAGAAATGAAGAAAAAGAATAATCTTGACAAGACTTTTAGAATAGATGAATTTTGGTGAGAAACTGCCAGATTGTCTGAAGAAGTAACGTTTACATTCAATAACAATTGATGGAATCCATATTTTGTTTAAAAAAAAAAAAAAAAAAAGGCCTAAATTTTTTCTCTAACTGCATACCAACTTTGATGTTAGAGAAATACTATGAAATTTACACTAGTAGTACCAGCAACCTTTGAAAAGTGTTAGAGAGAACTGCTGTTTCAATCACTTTCTCAGCTACTACTATGAGCTAGTAACGTATTTTCTCTTTTACAAAAATTAAGCTCATTTCATTATTTATCCTTAGTAAACAGCACATTTTACCAAAGGAGACTAGAAAATGAAGAAAGAAAAGCACTACTTAGTCATTTAGGGTTTTTAAGAATACAGCGGAAAAAGGCTATGTGACTCACAGCACATGTGGTTTCTGTTGCACATGATCTGCAGGCAAAAACATCTACTCTTCAAGCCCTCCTGGATTAAGTTTCACCTTCTGTTATACTACAACAAATGTGGGAGTAACTCCCAATTTTTAGCACATAAATACATACAATGAATAGGACAAAACCAAGCCTATGACCTACAGTGTTTTAGTTCATTTAGTTATCAAGTAAACCATTTGGGTAGAAAAACTTCAGATAAGCAAAACAGCATTGGCTGCATGCAAAATTTATGGGAAAAACACAGTTAATGACTGGAGCAAACTGTTAGCAGAAGGAGCATGTTACCATTTACAAACACAAAGGTTCAACAAATTACATGCCCAACCTGTGTATCTGATTACATATCTGACTGTTCAAGCTTGTTTATTTGCTCTTCTGATGAAAAGAAATGTTATTGATAAAAATACAGAAATAGACACACAGGAACATGCACACTGTACATCAAAGTAATGCCTACCATTTTATACTACACACTGGAGCTTAAACTCTTTTGTTCATTATCTAGACTGAAGAGATTTCTCTTTTAAGGGATAGTTAATGTCTTCTGATATCAGAGTAACACAAATAAGCATTTACACCACCAAGCACTTCAATACAAGAAAAGAGGTCTTAATGACAACAGGTGGAGCAAAACAGGTATTACTCAAATACTTGTTGATAGGATTCAAGAGTGCTCAAGGCCATCTGATGCTTAGGGCAACTAGAGAAATCAGCAGAGACCTAACCTAGCTAATTGTCTCCCTTGATTATGATGGTTGTGATTAGAAGAATAATCAGCTCTCAGCAGCCCTTAGGCAAAAATGCATACCGAGGGCTCTTTTGTTGTTGTTGTTTGTTGCACAGCAGAATGAACGCCAGATCATATCATTAACCCATTTCCCCAAATACTAAAGGGGTTCCTATATGTGCAAAGCCAATAATTCTCTTCATAATTAGCTTGAACATTTTCTCTCTGACATTTTAAGACAGCTTTCATGTAGAGACAAAAAAGAAAAAAAAAAAAAAGAAAAAAAAAAGCAAGATTTGCTTAGAAATACAGAACCAACTGTAATCTGTCACGGAGAAAAAAAGAGCTTGAAATTCCATCAGTTTCTGGATAAGGATTATCTAACGTTAAATTAAATTATTAAGAGCTGCTGCATACAATACAAATTACTTTGCGATCTTTTGTAGTGGTATTTTGACTGATTTTATCTAAATACAGCCATCCACCATAAAACTTCCTTCTTCCTTTATGTCACTGATTATCATCCCTCCCATTTTTTTCAGTATCTGATTTATATTCCCAGTCATCAGGAAAACTTCAGACATATTCAGAAGAGATTTCATACTATATTTTCTCAGTACTGCTCTGCATTCTGAGACTTTTAGTTTTCAACTACAGTAATTTCATTCTTCCATTAGTTGCTCACTGCTGGAAAAAAATGTGAGTATCCCTTTGAATACAGAGTAATAGATTTTGACAATTACATTCCCAGGCTAGTAATTTTAAGAAACACATCCTGTTACCATTTTTTGCACCATGGCGGATTACCTGATTTAACATCTTCCAAAACTGTTAAGCATATCATACACGAAAAGCTTAAAAGCAAAGGAACAAAGGAGTGCAAAACAGTTTCACTTTTCATAATGATCCGGCAATCATAGATGTAAGACGAGGCAGGGCTTCAGAGCTGCTTTCAGTGCTTAAGACATGGAAAGAGATCTATGTATTCTTCCAAACGGCTGACTGAAAAAGCTGACCAAGAGAATGTCTCCAAAAGAATTATCTACACTGCAAAACCAGCTATTTCATATGGAAATGCAAAGTCTGAAAGAACTGAGCTTGTACGTCCTCCCTTTAAGAATGTCCACATTAATAAAATTAAATACCACACCGACACCAAGGTATAAATGTCTGAACAGCAGAAAAAAAATTTAAATCAGCAGTCACTAAGTGCACTTGACACCTGAAGGTAATTACATGTACGCGAATCCTGACAAGAGTGATTTCTCCTTTGTCCAGTTTGAGCCATTTGTCTTCCAGAAAGTTCACTGAAAGAATGTGTCAAACTGTCTATTAAAGGGACAACCAAAATATGCAACAAGCACATCCATATTTTAGCCTCTGACCCTTGAAAGCTGGCACATTTTTAAAATTCCTCCTGTCAGGATAAGCAAGAATCAGCTCGCTGTGCGTATCTGTGCTCAGACCCGCTCACACTGCTAATGGGTCTAGTCCAGGGAGAGATCTGCGAGACCCGAACATTCACAGCTGTCAAGCATGTTGCCGGAAATCATTTAACCAAAGAAGGAACGAGTAAATGTGTGAAAGAGCTTACTGCGGACCTATTTTATGGATCCTCTACATGTCAGGAGACCACACATCTTTGCCAAATAGAAATTTTCTTCGAACAATAACTGTCACCTTCTCTCAGAATGCTGCGCAAGTACTTAAACAGAAAATATTCTTTTTCAACCCCGACTACCTCTATTCAGACAAATGTGGACTGAAAAAAAAATCATCTCTCTCCTTGGTTTTACACTTGGGACTTAGAGTATTTCAGAAACAGAAACCTTTTCAGATGGCACAGCATGAACTGCTCGTTTCACCAAGCCTGCTAATGAACTGTAAAACCAACATTTTGGTTCAGTTAACATCAGAATCCCAGTTCCCATAACAGACGACCATACTGACTTACTGAAGCAGAACCTCCCGTTTTAAGACTTCGGTATGTAAATTTCACCTGCATCATTTTGTTTTACTTGCGGGATATTAAGTCCATTTTTTATGCATATATACACACATGCCTTACGTTGGTAAACATACATATTTTACACTAACTGTTCTTTTAATATGAAATCCCGCGTGCCACTCAACAACACTGTAATGAGAAGAAATACCTTTCAAAAGCACTGTTTTTCCATTTATGAATTTTGTTGATGCCTGTTGGTCAACACTGATGTGATATGACAGCAGCAGTCAAAGATACTGTGTTCCCTCCCACAAATCCCGGCCACAGCCGCAATCTGAGTCAGCTCTGGATCTGCTCTTCTATTACCTGGTTCCCAGACTCCATAGAGATACTGGCAGACTTCTGTGGCAAAAGTGTTTGTAGTCCAAAATTTATCCCTGGGCTAAACACTTTCCCTGCCCCCAAAAGCAGTGTATAATATCAGGAGTACATAGCAACACTACAGACAACAGCAAAGCTAACTGGTCTCAGAACTGCCAAGGAACTAAGCCAAGAAGGACTTGTCTGAACACAGAATATGAAGACGCACCGCTTTCACAGTCTATAACAACTGCAGCATGCAATTAATCACAGAATCATTCAATGGCTCAGGTTGGAAGGGACCTTTAAGGGACCTTGAAGCCCACCCAGTTCCAACCACCTGCCACCGGCAGATCTGCCACCCACCAAATTAGGCTGCACAGGCCCCCATCCCACTCTTGAACATCTCTGGAGACAGGGCATCCACAGCTTCTCTGAGCAGCCTGTGCCAGTGCCTCACCATCCTCTGGGTAAAGAGTTTCTGTGTGACATCTGATCTAAATTTCCCTTCTTTTAGTTTAAAACCATTATCCCCTGTGCTATCACTATGAGACTGTGTAGAAAGTTGGCCTCCTTCCTGTACATAAGCTCCCTTTAAGTATTGGAAGACCAATGAAAACTCCCTGGAGCCTTCTCTAATCCAAGCTAAACAAGCCCAACTCCCTCAGCCTTTCTTCTTAAGAAAGGTGCTCCAGCCCTCTGATCATCTTTGTAACTCTCCTCCAGAGCTGCTTCAACAATTCCATGTCCTTCTTATGCTGGGACCCCAAGCCTAGACACAGTGTACCAGGTGAGTCCTGCAAGGCCAGTGTAGAGGGGGACAATCATCTCCGCTGCCCTGCTGGCCACCCCTCTTTGAATCAACTGCATCATTCAGCTTAGAGTCATCAGGAAACTGGGCGAGGCTTCACTCAATTCTACTGTCTAGCTCATTAATAAAGATGTTAAAGAGTACTGGTCCCAAGACAGACCCCTGAAGGACACTACTCATCATTGGTCTCTCCACTTGGACATAGAACTGCTGATCACAACCATCCAACCAAATATTTATTCACTTAAATTGTCCAGAACTCAAATCCATCTCTCTCCAATTTAGAGATAAAGGTGTGGTGCAGGACTATCTCAAATCCAAGCAGATGATATCAGTTGCCCTTCCTCTGTCTACTGATGTAGTCACTCCAACACAGAAGACCAACAGATTTCTCAGGCATGATCTGCCCTTCTTTTCTAGCACGTGCCTTAACTTCACTTTCAAGAGGATCTGCTCCATGATCTTCCCAGGCACAGATGTAAGGTTCATGAGCTTATAGTTTCCCAGGTCTTCCTTTCTCCTTTTCTTAAAAACAGGAGTGACATTTGTCTTCTTCCAATCAACAGAGACTTGCCTGATAGCCATGACTTTTCAAGTATGACAGAGAATGGTTTAGCAACCATGTCAGCCAGATTCTTCAGGACCCTGGAATGAATACTGTCCAACATCATAGACTTGTACACTTTCAGTATTCACTTGTTCTGCTCTTACAAAAGTTCAGGGACACAAGAGACATGAGAAGGCTGACTGCCAGTGAAGACTGAGGCAAAGAATTTGTTGAGTACCGTAGTCTTCTCTGCGTCTGTTGAAGCTAGTTCTCCTTTCTCATTCATCAGAGGGGCTACACACTCTCCTCTGCCTGTCTCTTCTGACCAATGTACCTGTCAAATCAATGTCTGCAATAAGACACGTCCCAGACCTTTTGGTACTCATCAAGACTGCAGAAAATTTAAACATCCACTTGGAACAAATAATAAAAATCTCAGTATAAACAAATGTTCATATGAGTTTAACCAAACCACTGACGACTCAAAAACCAAAAGCAATTTCACATGAGGGTCACTGTAGAAAAACTGCCTTCATCACTGACCTATTACAACATCAGGAAATAACATCAAATTTTTGCTCTGTAAATCCTCTTTGTCAGTAAAACTGGGATTTATGTAACTGACAAACGCTCTTCGGAGATGGGTTGGACTGTGCTGGGAGGGTTATATTCAGCATCTACGAAACTTCTCACACAATCATCTCCAGCCTACTCCAAAAGATTTTACAGGTCAGCATCAAACACTGTTGATACTCTTACTGTGGAATACCTGTGCAGAGTCCTACTCCTTTGCTGTCTGCAGATGGAGCTGTGAAAAGCTGTCTTAACCTTTGGATGGAGACAATGTGGTTTTTTTTACGCTCCCCCTCTGTTTTGGTCTCAGGCTTTCATAACATCAGTCTGTGTTATTTTCCATCTAGACGGCATTCTCCAGAGCAAAGCTCATTTGATTTAAACAAAACTCCCATCAGGAAAAGTGACAGAAGGCAGCTTTTAAGGCTCAGCTCCTCTGACTTACTAATTGCATAAAGTCAGACACATCTGTGACTACCAACGTTATTTCCTTAATGGTACTCGTTCTTCTCTATTGTAATCTGCAATAAAGGAGTGGGTAGATAGCTTCTATGGGTCTGAACAAGGTAGCAAGCATTAGGATTGGGATATCAGCAGTGCAGTCCATTCTTGGCTTAGTAACATTTCATATGCAGGTCACTCCTAAAGTAATGCCTCCTATTTATTTCCATGGAAACTGTAAGATACAAAGAGCACAATGACATAATTCAATAGAGCAAATTCTCAGCTACAAAACACTGTTTTTCAACACAGTCAACACCATCAGCTATGCATTTATGCATTAACTACAACTACCTGAAGGAAGCCTGTTGTGAGGTAGGAGTTGGCCTCTTCTCCCATGTAACTAGCAACAGGTCTACAGGGAATGGTCTCCAGTTGCACCAGGGAGATTCAGGTTGATGTTACGAAATACTTCTCCAAGAGAGTGGTCAGGTGCTGGAATGGGCTGCCCAGGGAGGTGGTTGAGTCACTGTCCCTGGAGGTGTTCAAGGAACATTTAGATGCTGAACTCAGGGACATGGTTTAGTGGGAAATAATGGTGACAGGTGGATGGTTGGACTGGATGACCCGGTAGGTCTTTTCCAATCGTGGTGATTCTGATTCTATGATTTTCATTCAGCATCAGCAGAGGTGACCCACTGTGGCTGCTGCCACACACCACACACTGCCTCACTGTACTCATATTTGATCTCCATAAACTTTCACCAAGCACTAACGAATGTCACTGGGTGCCATTTTTTCTGCATGGAGTAACTCAGTGACACACATTTGCTTCACCCACAAGATGCCATTCAGATGCCATTGTGTCAGTCTGTCCCTCTTCTGCCACTTGTTGCATGGCAATAAAATGGAATGGAATACTGGTGGGAAGGTTCAGCCTCTGATGTTGTGGGCCAAAATAATAACATCGAAAATATTACTTTCAGAGCAGCTTTTGATATATGCTGCTCTACCTCACATTTTCCATGGTAAAATCATCAATAGTTCACTGTCGTGTGAAAATACCTACTGTTGACTGAGTCACTTGGATACCAATGATGAGGTTTAACCAGATGAGGTTTAACAAAAGAAAGTGTAGAGTCTTGCATCTGGGGAGGAATAATTGCATGCACCGGTACAGGTTGGGGGATGACCTGCTGGAGAGGAG
>JAOWBP010052117.1:0-13763 GCA_028571105.1 Tragopan temminckii
AATCAGAACTAGTAGGCCACGTGATCTGTCACCACCATATTCACACATGTCAAACAGTGTTAACAGTGTTGTCAACACTGGCCCCACCTACAATCGGCAACAGCCACACCCACCATCGTCATCATCGGTGACCCCGTCACCATCCCTACCATCCTCTAGTTCATCAATGTTTGTGCGTGATGGACATATGCCAAGCACTGCCTCAGCATTTGGTAGTCATTTTTTAAATGATTCGTCGTCTGCATTCGTCAACAACAATTATGATTGGAACGATTATGAATTTAGTAACTCAATTGTGAACTCTGTCGTTGATCCAATTGGATCGTCGTCAAGCAAATCTGGCATCGATGATGACGATGATGCAGATGTGGTGGATGATGATGAAGACTTAGAAGGACCAGAAATCGATGACGACGATGATGATTCGGTTTATTCGGATGGCGGTGATCAATTGGTGGACGAGTTCTTGTTGAATGCTGCTGGTATAGAAGGTGGCAATGGTGGCGGGGGAGGGGCAGCAGCATCAAGTGATTCATCATCTGATAGTGATAGTGAATATAACAAAAATCTAGTGATCACAATTGTGTTGGGCATAATCATGGTGTTCACAATAGTTGGCAATTTAATGGTCATATATGCCATATTCAACTATCGGCCATTACATAACGTACAAAACATGTTTATGGTTTCATTAGCGGTGGCTGATATAGCGGTTGCCGTATTGGTCATGCCCTTCAATCTTGCCTATAATATTTTGGAACGCTGGATATTCGGTTTGCATATCTGCGAAATGTGGCTCACCAGCGATGTGTAAGTTGCCTTTATTTTTTTATTATAAAATTTCTCTTTTAAAAAATTCTAACTTGTTCTTTTTTTTTGTTTTTTTTTTTAATTTGATCAACCACAAAACCAACGAACCATTTTGGTGATGAATGGATTGATTTTGTTTGTTTGTTGGAATTGACAAATTCAAATTCATTATCATTGAACAATTCATTAACTGTGTTCATTTCACAACTGTTTTTTTGGTTACCCAACACACCAATAATTGCCATCATCAACAATCCAAACCAATCAACTAAACCAACTCGAAATGGAATGAATGAATCTCGTAAATTACAATTTTCTCTCCAAACATGATTTATTTTTTTGTTTGTTCATCTTGTTTTTTTGTGTGAATATTCAAATATTTACAACATGCTAATTATCTTCATCTCACTTGGAATCATTTGCCAATGCACACACACACGCCCACCACAACAACCAACAACGCCCTTTCCTGTGTCGTGTATTGTTTCAATCAATCACTTTGACTACTATTACTGTTTCTTCGACACAACAAAAAAAATCAAATTAAATCATCAACCATCGACCTTGTGTGATAAATGTGTGCTCATCATAAACAACGTGTCGATTGTTGAAATTTTTTCTATGTGCTGTGTGTGTCTGATCTAAACAACAAACAAAATCACAACACGATGCACACACACACACACACAATTTGAATGTGTTTTTGTTGAATGAACGTGATTCCCTTGGTGTGTTGTCTGCATTGTGTATTGGTCTGGTCCATGCTGGCTGACTGTCTTGGTAATGACTTTTCGACACAAACATACAACCCGACCAATCAATGAATCAATTTCCGTTGTATTCTACTATTACTACGACTATATTATGTTGTTGTTGTGTTCACAATTGATGCATGCTTCATCTCGTTTCAAACACGAAATGATATATCCAATCAACCAACCAATCTCACTCTCTCACTCTGCTCTCTGTCTCTCGATTTTTTGTTTGGCAATCCTGATGGATTCTTTCTTCTTTGGATCGAATTTTGTTCTTTATGTTGGTGTATTCGGCGCGTTTTTCTCTCTGGTGAATTGCTGTGTCTGTTTGATTCATCTGCATTCACCAACAAAAAACATGAACTACATCTTTTTTTGGTGTGTGTGTGCATGGGACAATTTTGTTGTTGTTGTGCGTCTGTGTAACACCCTCCGGCTATGGCACGGGTTAACCACATAACACAAAACACACACACACAAACGTTGAACAAATAACCAACCCGGCAAAATGATCGAAATCCTGCTTGTTGTTCTATATTATAATCAACACCATTGCAATATGGAATATGTAATATATTTGTGTCTGTCTGTGTGTGTGTTCGTGTGCTGATTTGATTTCTTGATTGAATCAAAATCAAACCAAACGTAAATAAACAACGGAAATATGGTGATGGTTGAATAAAATATGAACCATTTGATTGATTTGGTTTCATTATTGGTTTGATGATTATAATTATGTTAATGTTTGCACAAATATTAATCATCATCAAAATCATCATCTTGATTTTTTCTCATTATAATTTGTTTTGCCACATAATAAAATTTTCATCATGTAACATGTTAACAGCCTTTGTTGTACAGCATCGGTAAGTTGGCTCTTTAAAAAAATGTTTTTTTTTATATAATTTAGTTAGCTTCACTGCAATGCTTTTTTGAGAGTGAATTGTGTTAAATGGTCAAAGTTAGCTTGTCTGCATTGCTTTTTGGTTTAACACTTGAATATTTCCATAGAACAGCGCAATATAGCAAAGAATGTTACTTTGTAACCAATTAGAACAATTTTCTTTGGGAAATAATGTTTTTTAATGTTTTTTAATACTGTTTGAGAATTAATTCACACAAATTTATTCTCAACTATTTTTGTAGACAAATTTTTTGTTTATTTCGTTTTGGGTTAATAGTCGTGTTTGTGTGTGAGAGAATTGGTTGGTGTGTGGGCGTGTGTGGGTGCTAATTTGTGTGTGTGTGATTGGTTTACTGAGAAGAAATTTTATATCCAGGGTTGGTGGAAACATCGCAGTAGTTTTGTGAAGGGTCATATTGATGTATTGGCATGCTTGCTTGCTGCTTAATGCCCACACACACAACACTGGTGTAAGACAGTCACTCTGACAGCTAAACATTGATGTCTTGTACACTGCCAACCAACACACAACATGAATTTTGATTAGTTTTCTCTCTCTTTGGCCAAATGATAAAAATCAACTGTAAGCAATGGCGTTTATATAGGCAGAGTTGAATCATATAATCATCAACATCAAATAATAATGTGTGTGTGTGCCAGTGGGTCTTGATGATGATGGCATAGCCCCAATAACAGGGGGAATATGGAGTTGGGGTGTGTTTGATGATGTTGGGTCTAATCTCTAACCAAGAGCCAGAGAGAAAAATATAACGGTTTGTTTGTTGAATAAATAACGTTTGTGCGTGTGTGTGTGCGAATGTCTGTGTGTATATGTCCTATAGGGACATTTGGTATGTGGTGTAATTATAATAACTATACTATGTATTAAATATTATACAATCTCGTTATCGAGAGCTTGATGATGTCCGTTATATTTGGGTGTCCTAGATTATTAGACTAGAATGAGCCAAACACCCCAAAAATAACGTTTGGTTTTGTTATTGTAGAGCTGCTGGCAATATCTAGCATTGAGAGAAATGGCAAACATGAAGATGAATTATTTGTGATAGATTCTTGGCTCTCCAGAACAACAACAAATATAGATACTTTTTACTTGGTTATTTGGATGGCTCTGTGTCAGTGTGTTTGATTACTTGTGTGTGTGTGTGTGTCTATATGTGTCTATATTATATTTCACATTGAAAAACGAAGCAAAACTGAGAGTTGAAATGATAAATAGAGCGATCTGTTGTATGCTCATTAAAATGTTTCTTCATAAATGTTGTGCTGTGCTGTTATATTTTGTCAATATTTGTTTTTGTTTTGTCTTGCCGTTTGCCAGTGTTCCCTTTTCCTGTCTCGAACTGTCTCTCTCTCTCTCTCTCTCTCTCTCTCTCTCTCTCTCTCTCTCTCTCTCTCTCTCTCTCTCTCTCTCTCTCTCTCTGTTTGTTTTTTTGTGCTGTGTGTGACTTCTTCCTATATTTTTTTCTAGAGAAATCTTTCCCGGTTTTTTCTCTCTGGTTTGACATGTTTGGTTGTTTGGTTGGTTGGCCATTTTGTTATGAAATGATGAGTGCAACAGCGAGAGAGAGAAGATGATATTAATATTAATAAATATAACAGAAAATTATTACATCTTGGAGTGTGAGCCAGAGAGAGAGAACGAGCGAATCACAGAGTGTAGGAATATTTTCATTTTGTTCTGGAACTTCTTGGAACACTCGTTCTGGTTGCAAGAAGAAATCCAATCAAAACACGGCACACAGCTGATAAGATAAGCTTGATTTTTGTCCATCTAGCCAGAGAGAGATTTGTGGTGCTGTTTCACTTTTTGGATTCGGATTCTTGTGTTGTGTTGTGGCTTGAATGGTTGGCTGGTGCTGTGGTCTGTGTTCATAGCCAAAGGGCCAAACTAACTAAAACAAACAAAACAATTGTGCTTACTCAACTATTTGTTTGTTTGGCTGTCTGTTTTTTGGTTAGCAACCAACCAAAATTACACCCGGCATAAAAATATGATTTAACCAACAAAAAAAATTGATTTAGTGATTGAATTCGGAACGGTTGTCTATTGTCGTCCAACACAAACAAATTGATAGACTGATTAAATGATTGATTGATTGGCAAATGAGGGTTGCTTTGTAATGTATTTTTGGTTATGGCAATCAATCAATACAAATAATGCAATTGTGTGTGTATGTGTTTGGGGTAAAAATAAATGTGGGTTATGCAATGCAGGCAAGTTTATATTGAACACACTGGCTTTATATGCCTATGGGCAAGCGTATTACATAAATTATGAAAATAGGAAAGAATGGAAAAAACCAGTTTGCTAAACCGGTATTTGACATTTTAAAAAAAAGGGTCCAATAAAAAAGGGTTGAACAAAAATGTTTTTTGATACAGCTGCTGTCAAACAACCAACAAAAAATAGGCGACGAAATATTTGACAAAAATATATTGTTTATTTATAGAATGTGAATAAGCTAGTTTAAAAAATGAAAAATTACAGCTTGAAACGTGTTTATTTTCCAACAGTTTGGTGTGTGTGAGTGGGCTGTGTTAAACAAGACAGCCAAATTTAACAATGTTCTGTCTGTGTGAGATTTTTATTAATTGACTAAAATGAAACATGTTTGATGAGAGAATGAAAAGACAATTATAATTAGAAAGAATGAACAAGCATATTGCATATTGCACTATTCGCTATGAGTTTTCTCTTTAATATTTTTTTCATATATAAATTTTTTGTTAAATATTTAAGAGTTGTGCTGTGTTTGTTAAGCAAGCTCATAATTCTTCTTCAAAGTGAAGATTCACTCAAGGAGTTGTTTTAAATTGCTTATTTATATATGAAATAAAAAAAATTTAAAATTTAAATTTGATTAGACAGTTTTTTTTGTGTGTGTGCTTGCTTTCATGCTGTGCAATGAAGAATTTCCGTGTGTGTGTTCTCATAGCACACTGAAACCTTGGTTAAATTGGCGTGCATTGTTCTTTCTGTGCTATTGCTATGGCACATTGCAACCAAAAAATGCATTGCAGGGTAGCTTACTTTGAGTTTTTTTGCCGGTGTATGGGAGGCTTAAATTTCAACCCTTTCAGGCTTATCGCTCGCTAGCCCTAGCCCTAGCCCTAGACATTTATTCATTGTGTGTGAGACAGGTAAGCAACAAAACAGAAATATGATTATGTTGATTGTGTTTAGTGTGGAATTAAGCAAGATGTTTCATAACATCTGACTGCTGTTTTTGTTTTGTTTTTCTCGTTACCTAAAAATTAACACTTTTCTAGAGAGAGACACACATACATACACACAAAAAATGGTTATAAATTCAAATGTCCAGTATAGAAAGTGTTATTATTTAGAAAATATGGCTCTGGCTTAAAATGTGCAACTAAATGTTTCACCTACACACACAACGCACCAACATACAAACACACCTGAGAGTGTGTGTGTGTTTTGTTATTAACCCATCTGGACAGAAACAAAATTTCATTTAGAATTTGTTTATTTAGATTTGCTATTTATGGTGACAAAATGTGTTGGTTGGTTGGTGCCAGCTCAGGTTGCACAATTTTGGTGAACAATCACATAGAGCCAGATAGGAAAAGACTAAAAACAACATAAAGATTTAAATTTAAATCAAATGTTTAGCTTGATATTTGTGCGCTGGTGTAATAGTCAGGTTTGGCAGGTTTGCTTGTTCAAAAATTACTTTGCTATGAATAATTGAAAACAAACAAACAAAAACACGACAAACAAACAAACAAAAAACAAGACTAAACGACAACTTTTCGACATGTGAAGCATAAAATATTTGATACAATCAACACAGCACACACCGAAACAACAACAACAACAAAAACTAATACAAGACAACAACAAAGACAATAAGAACACAACCAAAATCCAATTTGCCCAATGCGCGCGTTTTGCCATGTTGATGAAACAAACACGAAACAGAAAACACACAGAAAATTTGCTGCTTTCAACACACAATTTCTCGTATTTTTTTACCAAGAATTATATTTGGAAAATATTCGAAAATGTTTTCCAATGTTGTTTTTTCTTGTTCTTAAATCCTTTTTGGTTGATGTAAAAAATAACGGGTTATTAAATATGCAAACGCACACACGGTCGCATACTTAACGAAATAGGAAAATTTTTTTCTGTTTTCTAGAAATGTTTTTTGGAAATTTTTTTAAAATTTGTTATTTCTCCTCGGAAAGTTTTTTTTGTTGTTGTTGTTGGTGTCTTCGGTGAGATTGGCCTAAAGGCAATTGTTTTGTTTGTTTGGCTGTGTTTACAATTTAACAAAAAGGGTTAGAATTTGGGTTTTTCGTTGTTTTGTTTGTTGGTTGGTTTTTTTTGGCCATAATAAAATTTTACCTCAAAACCAGAAAAACCGAGAGAGCCAGCCAGAGAGCAAGATAGAAATGCAAAATGTAATAATCTAATAATTCATTCTGGTTTTTTTCTTATATATTTGGTGGAGAATGGTGGTTGGTTGGCTGGGTGGGGCAGGCAATGTCACACGCCCCCCAAACACAGCCTGCTCAGTGGAACACTGTCGATAATGGTTTTTTGTATTTCATTCTATGATGTTGGCTGTTTTGTTGTTGTTTTTAGGTTTGAATAAATAATATGAATGCAGCAATATCCAAAAGCCAGCCAGCCAGCCACCTACTCACACAAGCTTGCTCTGTTGGTTTGGTATAGGTCGTGTGCAACACATCCAAAACACACAAACATTTTTTTTTTGGCAAAAAAAAACTTTTGCTTGATTGACCTGCTTCTAAATACCATTATAATGTGCATAGGAGAATATAATAGAAAATTGTTTGCAATGGTGTATGGCCCATTGGGACATACGGAGAATGCATATATAAAATTGCTATATGAATTTTTTCACCATAAACAAAAATGATGATGATTATTTGTCATTTATTTCGTTCTCGTAGTAGCACATTTGAAACATTTTATATAAATTTTTTTGGTTTGGTTTGCTTTGCTAAAAAGAAGAATTTTCAAAAATTGAAACAAACTAAGAGAGGAAAATTCAGGGTTGTTTTTTAGGGTTGGTGTGCCAAAAGAAACCGGGTGTGTGAGTGGAGATTTTTGATTATAGCTACGTGGATGGATGGCTGGCTGGCCGTGATCTTTCCCTTGGTTCACAAGGGCTCTCTCTTTGTCTCTCTGTCTCTCCCTAGCTGTAATGCATTTTGTATATTGACCGGATTGTAAGCTCATCATCAAACCTTGTGATGATGTGCTGTGCTGTCTTGTGTTATTATGTGCCTTGGTTATTTCATAATCTGATTATGATTTGAACACTGCAAAAAACAAAAACTATTGTTTTGTTTTTTTTTTCTGCAAAGAATCCATTTTTGGACTGTAAAAAAATTTTTTTCAGGTAGGCGGAGAGAGAGAAAGGAAGTGGGCGGAGCAAAAGAAGTACGCCGACCTCAAGCATCTTGTTTCACAATTGGTTTGTTTGTTTGGTTGTTTGATTTCGTAACGGAAATACTAAAAAAATAACAACCCCAAAAACAGCAGCAGCACTTGAACACAATGAATCATTGAGAATTCAGGTTTGTTAGGTTTGTTTTTGGTGGTTTTCCCTTCTTTTATTTCTCTCGGTTGGCTTGTTTCGCGCTCGGTTCAATGAAACACACGAACACACGACCACCCGAAAAAAACAAGCCAACGAATAACAAAAAACAACTGTAAAAAATTTAAAAAAAATTCTTCTTTACCCAAAAATAGAATTATACCAAAAAAAACGAAGAAGAAGAATGAACGAACACAGAAAAAAACAAAATTTGAAATTCTCAAAGTGTGTAAGCAAATATTTGTCAAACGAATTTATATTTGGTTGTTGTTGTGTTGTATTCGGTCTGTTAGCATAGTCGCTCGCTGGCTTGCTTGCTTGCTTTAGTTTAGTCGATTTGGGTTTGTGTGTGGATATAAACACACACACACAAGCTGCCAGTGCCATACAGCTAGGCCCGGGCCTCTGCATATGTTTGTTGTTGGGTACATTTTTTGTGTAAAAAACCCGGCCATACACACACACAAAATCTTGTTTAAGGGTTGTTGTCGCAATGCTCAAAAAAAGACAAGACAAACTTATAGGGTCAATTAGAAAGCAAATTATTATTGGCTGCTTGTGTGTAATATCAGGGCTATTTTGCGCCCTCCAGGCTTGTCTTATAATAGTTTCTTTTTTATTATAGGTTTGCATTCTTTTGTTTGATTGGCTAATTACTAACCTTAATGTTCTCTCTTTTCTCTCTTTTTTTGTTAAAATTTTATAGATTCTCAATCTCTGTGCAATTGCATTGGTAAGTAGAAACTTAAATTTTCTGGCTCCTCCTACTTTTATTTGTTTCCAAGCTCCTCCCACTTTTTATATTACACAAACCAACCAACATTAACATACCTTGTTTAAGTTAATTGGAATTTTTATTATTATTATTAACACTTTGAACCCTAAAAAAAACAAAAAAGAATTATAAATGAGTGAGGAAGAATATAGGCTTGTGATATAGTCAAGAATAATATTGGTTAATGAAACTTTTTTTTAACAATGTTTTTTTCGTTTTCTGGTGCAAGCGAGTTTCAAACACCAAAAAGAAGAAGATCTAGGACTGGTTTTTGTTTGGTCACGAATACTTGCTTTCTTGCTTGCTTACTCTGGTTGTTGTTGAGAACCAATTGAATTTTGGTGTGCTATTGTTTTTTTGCTTGGTAGCAACCTGTGAAAATGGCTGTTTGTTGGCTTGGTTGGCTTGAAAATTGATGATGGAGTGAAACACACAGCACAACACTAACTGAATGGAAACAAAAATAATACAAGAATTAGCAATTTGATTGCATTTTGTGTGTGCTCTCTCTCGTTTTTTTGTGTTTCTAAGTTATATTCGTTTTTTCCTTTCTTTCTTTTTGTTTTATTTCTCATTGTGTTTGCTTGCTTGCTTGTTTTTTTCTCGTTTGGTTCGTTTGTTCGATTATTAATGGTGTGCATCAAGGATACGAGCCAACTAACAGCACAGCACAGCACACGATTTCTCATCATTCAATTCGGTTATTGCTTTTTTTGTTTTTTGCTGTTGCTGTTTGACTTGGTTTGTTACATTTACCTGTGCACTGAGAGACTTGCTTTTGCTGCTAACTACCTGCAGCTTGGCGTTGTTGTTTTCCTCGCAATTTGCCCCCAAACAACCAACACCATAACATAAAAAAACAAAAGCTCAAATAAGCAAAAATCAATCTGGTTGTTTTTTATATGTTTGTTTGTTGTGTGTTAGTGAACCCTTTTTTGTAAAATAAAAGAAGAATTGTTTGAATAAACATGAAAAGGTTAAGAGTAGGGGAGTGAGGGAAGGGGTTAGGCTGCAGGGGAATGATGAATTGAACTGTGTTGATGTGAGCCAATGTGATAAATTGTTGTGATGATGATTCTGCAGGCTATGATGTCATGCTATGCCTGTCTGGCTGGCTGCCAGAATCGATTCAAATGCATCAAACCTAGTTCCAATAAAAAGCTGGTAAATTTTGTTATTAAATGGACTTTTTTTGCTGGAACTTCTGGTGTAAAAAAATTAAACTTTTTTTGTGTTGAAAAAAGACAATTTAAATTGAAATGATTTTTGTTTTTGTGTGTTGGTTCGATTCATTTATTCAATTTTTGTGTGTGTGTGTTTTGTTGTGTTCAATGTTTGGTTGGCTGGAATTTTAAATTAGTCAGCCAACCAGCCAGCCAGTGAACGAGAATTTAACACTTGCAGAGAAATTAGTTTTGCTTGCTAGTTCGAATGTTTTTTTCCTCATTCTAACGAATTCTTGCATCGTTTTTTTCCAGCTCATTATTTTTTGGTGGGGTTGGTTGGTTGGTTGGCGCTCGTGTCTGTGTGATGAATTCAGATGTTTGCAGAGTGCGTCATGCTAACCCCTTCACTACCAAGTTTTGATTTGATTGAAGAATGACTGACTGACTGACTAGAGAAAAAGAAGAAATACAAGACCAGAGAACAAGTGAAAAAGAAAGAATAACATTTTTGCTTTTGTTTGGTTGGTTAAGTACCGAAGCGAAATGTGTTTCAATATTTATTAGTGTGGGCTTTTTTATGAGCTTGAATGAGTTTTTTTTTCTTTGCTGGCAAGAGAAATTTTCAGTGTTAGTTACTCACACAAAAGATCGAAATGAGAAAATTAGTTTTCATTTGGAACAGTTGAAAATTTTCAATTTAAAAAAAATATATAAGAATCGATTCAAATAAACGACCTTAACCAAAGAAGAAAAGAGTTAACGAGTTTCTAATTGAACTCATTCGTTTTCCTTGTACAACATAACAAAAAAAATAGTTTGAAACATAATTTTCAAATGTTGTTGTTATGTTGGCTTGATTCGATTTTTCTGGAGTTTGAAAGTTAATTTGTTTCTGTTTTTTTGTGTGTTGCTGTGTTGGTTTTACGTAAGCACGTTTAATAATAATCGCTTTAAGAACGATTTTCTTAAAATAAACTTTTTTTGTTGTTGTTTTTCTGTGTGTCTAAAATCAATTTTTTTGGTGTAACCAGAAATACACACACACGTAAACTAAAGTCATTTGATAATGTCGATGAGTGAGCGAGTTAATCAAGCTTATTGCTTAACATTGGTGATTATGGTAAAAATGTTCTTGTTGTGTTTCGATGTTCTTGATATCAATACGATAATCACCAATCTGTTAATGGATCTCTTGCTGTTGTTTTTGGTTTGCTTCTAATCAATGGCGTGTGTGTGTGCTCGATACTAGAAATTAGCTATTTTTACCACAAAAAAACATCCATACAAATTAACTAACAGAATAATAATGATGATGATAACAACATTGTAACAAGAAAAAATCATTTTTGTTTATTAGCTTGATACCTTGGTGTGTTTTCGTAATCCTGTTTTTATTGTACCAGAAAAAACAAAATGATAGGTTTTTTCTCCAGTAGCAAAGATATAATCATTGTAATTGAAATTATAATAAATTATTATGCTTGCCTGATGAAAACCAACGAGAACAAATTTATAAAAAAAAGCAAATCATCTGAGAATTACAGAACTAAATTAACTTGAGACAATAATACTAAAATGAATGAAAGAATATGAAAAAACAGACAGCCAAAGCAATCAAAGTAAACTTCACTGCATTGCATTTTTTTCTCTGTACGAAAAGTACGTAGCGTTTTTTTTCGTCTATATCAAAGTATTTTTTTAGTGTTGTTTAACTTTGAGAAATGCTACGAATTTTTCGTACATTTAGTAATATTTTTTGTGTGTGCGTGAGAGAATTTCTCACTGAATTTTTTTCTTGACAGATGCTTGCACACACTTAAAAAAATCAATCAGAGAATGGTAATTTGTGTGTGTGTGATGATCCAAATTAGTATGATTCCCGGTTGGCAAATGTGTCACTCAACAAACCACCCTAAATGACAGCTTATAAAAATAATAGTAAGGCTTGGTTTTTATTATGAAGAAGACAGAAATTATTGATTTAATAAAGTAAATAAAGGGTTATGGTTAGGGTTATGATTATTTGCCATTGTATTGCTATGTTCAGCAAATGTTCATGCATACATCTGCCATCATGAACACATCAATCCAAGCAAGCAAAATAAGCATTTTTTTCTAGTGCTGATGTTGATGTTGTTGTTTTGTTGGCTCATTTTTATATCTACACAAATATTTCTCATTTCTAGTCTCCGCCCACTACCCTGAAAAAATATGATTTGGGCGTGTTTGTTTTCTTGGTTTGATTGGTTTTTTGCTTCTGGGTTATGATATTTTTGTGACTAAGGGGGTGGAGCGATTTGCATGAATCAACCATCTGTGTTTGTGTGTGTTTACGCATGACAAAATTGGAAATGTGCTTAAATTGAAATGAAAACAAAAATATAAACAACTGACAAACAAAACAAAAAAAAGGATTAATGATGCATAAATAAATATTAAATCCATAAATTTGCTTGGAAAAAGAAAGACAAAACACAAGAATATTTCCGGAAATATAAAAAAAATGTCTCTAAAGGTTTATAATTGAGTGAAATATAGGAATGTTTGCGTTTTCTTTCCAAACGATTGCTTTGTACGGTTGGTTTTTAGGGGAAGATTTTCTGTTTGTTGGTGTGTGACTTATGAAATTTTTTTTGTTGTTGTTTTGTGTTAACGAGTTGCTAACCAGAAATGATCAAAAAATATCAAAAACAACAAGATCGTATTCGTTGTCCGTTTGCTGCTTGGATGATTGTGCGAACAAATGAATGCAGCTAGCTAGTGTGAGACAAAAATTATTATTAGCATTTAACATTTCAGGCCAATTTGGCTAATTTGGCTATTGTTTTTTGCTGTTGTTTGTGTTGATTGCAGAAGAATAATCCAAACTGCAATACAAACAGCCAGTTCAAAAAGCTCATTATGAATTTGTATGCGAATGTTCATAAAGCTTCATTCCAAATGAATATTTGTTGCGCAATAAATCCTAAATCTAGGTTGTTGGTTGGTTGTTGGTCTGTTTTTAATGATAATAACAAATGTTTATTTTTATTTGTTTTAATTATTTTTGTTTGTTGTTTATTCATAAATGACGTAACATAATGATAAACACCTTTAATGATGATTTAACCTTGAATATTTATTATTTATGAATTGATATTTTTGGGTGGAGCTTTCCCTATTTGCACCTGCTTGTTTATATTAATGATTGAATATTGGTGTGTTTTTCAATAAAATTTGTTTGTGGTTGGCTGGTTGTTTGGTTGGTTGGTCATAGTTGATTGGTCGATAGTTAATGCGGATAAAGCTCACTCTTTTAGACTTGTTTTCTGTTGTCTGGCTGTTCTCTGTTCTCTGTGTGTTTACTTGCTTGCTGAATGCTATTTTTAGCATAGAAAAAAAATTCAGGAAATACAATCACTCAGACAGACACAGACACACACACGATTCTTATCATGCTTCTTAACTCATTGCTCACTTCTTAACCCATTGCTCACTTTCTCTCACACTCTCAGCCAAACAAACATTTTGTCACGTCCATAACACACAAACACACACACACACTTACACAAACATACAAAACAAAAGAAGTTAGATAAACACACCGTTTCCGTTTCCGTTTTTTGTTTGGTTGTTTGAATAACTTGGCTTTTTTGTTGTTTTGTTTTTTTGTGTGCTGTGCGTATAGGATCGTTACCAAGCAATCCATGATCCAATAAACTATGCTCAAAAACGTACAATGCGTCGTGTATGTACCTC
>JAOWBP010052118.1:0-13755 GCA_028571105.1 Tragopan temminckii
GCTTGTGAAGGGCTTGGAGAATATGCCCTATGAGGAGCGACTGAAGGAACTGAGGCTGTTTAGTCTGGGGAAGAGAAGGCTGAGGAGAGACCTTATTGCTCTCTTCCAGTATCAGAAGGATGCTTACAGCGAGAGCGGGGTTAGTTTCTTCTCACTAGTGATAGGTGACAGGATGAGGGGAAATGGCCTTAAGTTGTGCCAGGGTAAGTTAGGTTGGATATCAGGAAACACCTCTTTACAGAAAGGGTTGTTAAGGGTTCTTAAGGGTTGTTAGGCTCCCCAGGGAGGTGGTTGAGTCACCATCCCGGAATGTGTTAAAAACCATTTGGATGTGGTGCTCAGGGACATGATTCAGCAAAGGGTTGTTAGAGTTAGGGTAGTTTGGTTAGATTGTGGTTGGACTCAATGATCTTTAAGGTCTTTTTCAACCTGAGCAACTCTATGATTCTGTGATCCAACAGAATAATTTATCTAACGAATTATGTTGAAATGTACACCTACATACTTTGACCTAGATGCAGGATTGAACTGCTATGTACTTCGGGTACCCAAAATTTTTCTTTAATTTTGCTTCATTATCTTAAACTGCATCTTGTGTTTTAGAATTACATGCTTTTTAATGCCTTCGTCAAGGGACTAACCACATGAATTAAGTATATATTTTGGATATTGCATAGATACTGCAAATAAAATGGAAGAAGTATGATCATTATTAAGATTCTGCAAAAGCTGGAAATCAAAAACAAAACCAAGAGAATATTACAGCTACTGATATACAGCTACAGCTTCACCAAATTTATCAATCTATCCATCTATCACTTAGTGTTTTTTACTTTTATGTTACTCTGAGAAATAAAAGTAATTTAAGATAAACATTTATTACTCTGTTTTTACCAAGAGATGACTTCTACTTGAAGAATTGCTAGTCTTAGATAACAAGAAAGTTCCAGGCTGTTTCACTTGTTACCATCTCTCTTTTCAGTCATGCTAATATTGGCATTCCAAAGAAATTGGAATTGCACATATACAAAAACAAACAAACAAACAAACAAACAAAAAAACAGTCCTGACAGTTCTTCTTTCCAGATTCTCTTCACAGAGGTCTAATTGAATCCTCAAGAAATCACCCGTGTTAATGAAAAGAAAACAATAATAGGAGTAGCATGGCTGGTGCAGATGCAACTCTTTTTGTGGCTCCAAGCAGAGCTCACACTAAAAAGGCATTACCAGTGTTCTTTCAATAAATGTACTCTGAGATTTTTTCACTTTTGAATTTCATGGGTTCATGTGCAAGGAAAGAAGTAGGGCCATGCCCTTTCCTCAGAGGCTAATTAATTACCCAGATCCTTGGCACAAAACTGGAGAAGTGTTTCTGAGCCCCATTGATTGACTGCTATCTACAGCTTTCTGTAAGTGGTTCCAATCTCAAATTATTTATTCTCTTTCTTAGTGAACTATCCATATATGGCCTTTAGAGTGTCCCATCACAAAGAGAATAAGGGGTTTCCCAAATGATGAGACATGTCAAGAATTTTTGATATCCAATACAAAATCTTTTATAGTGGTTTGATAATAGGAAGCATTAAAAACCTTCTCTTTCAAAACTCTGTGTATCTATAAGAAATTATTAAAAATACTGATTTATAAAATGTCTTTTAATAAGTAATGTGTAATTGTTTCTCATGAAACTTTGGAGACCAATAGAATGCATTAACCCATCAAATAGTCTCATAAAGAAGAATGCATGAACTATACTTAATAGACATATTTCAAATTACAAGCAAAGCTCTTTTTTAATTGTAAGCTTTCCAATCAAGTTGGAAGGATATGAAAGTGAGGAAAAACTGAAAGAAAATTAATTTGCTGAGGAATAGCTACTGCAATCTGACAAACATTTTTTTCCAAAGATTTTCTGTCTTGTGTCATGTTCTTTGGCTCCTAGACAAAGATCTTTCATTTAATTAATTTGATTGTTTTCTTTAATTTGTATGTCTTTCACCCTTTTCATTTTAGTGCCTATTGAATATTCATTCTCTTATTCTACTTTAAAAATCAATGACCTCATGGCAAACTCTGATCTGCTAGTATGTCAGCCTAGTAGTACTGCATAATAAAAAGCAGATCTTCAGAAAAATGGCAGTTTCAGTTCAGTGAAATTGCACAGGAGGATAGTTGCTATGAAAAAATCTTTTTGTATGGTATAATAACACCCAGTTCTAATATTAATAAGAGGATACAAAATCTCCTTTTATCATTTATTTTCCAAACACACAGTTAGGATAATGGCTCTGTCTCTAAGTCCCACTAATTTCTGAGAGTGAAATTCACTTCTGCTGCATAATGACTAAAAATTACAATGGCAGTCTCTCAAAAAACACTTCCAACTCTCCTAATACTACTATGCTCTGTACTTGATCTGTCTTTGAAGAAAGCTAAATGCTCTGCAGACCTGCTGGAGGATGAGTTCTGTATTAATAAGTCTTCTTTTGCAGTACTTAGATGTGATAAGAATGTAGATTTGTATGAATATTTTAAGCAAGGATAAGGCAAAAGGGTTGTTCCATTGGTATTTGCAGCTCTTTCTTTCCTATCACACAAGTCTTTTGAAAATATATGTTTTATGTCATATATATTCACTCAGAAAAGTGATAAATAACTTAATACCAAATATTTTTGTCCAAAACATGTTAGATTTGATGATTTTTCTTGACTTTAGGGAATATCTGTCATAAAATATTCTTTGGATTCTGGTTGCACTGCCTAAAGAGTCAGTATGTTTGACAGCTGCACATTAAAATAGATTCATACTGCAGCCTTTGCCAAAGACAATATTTAATCATCCAGGGTACCAGCAATATACAGTGTGTCACGGCTGTGCAGACATCATACCTGCAGTATCTGGAAGATTTTGTTCTAACTGCTCAAAAAGACTACCATCTTCAGTAGCTGTAGAGTGAAATAAGTACATATCTCAGGCATATATCAGAACATAAATCAGTGCAGAAAAAATATGATTGTGGAGACTTCTTAAGAATTTTAGTACATTGAAGTTTTCATCAAGTTTTTATTTTTATCCTGTTCAAGATCAAACATCAGTTTTCCACATCCAACCAGGATGAAGAGGTGGATAAGGTGCTTCATAGACAGTTGAGTGAAATCTCAAGGTCTCTACCCTTTATTCTCATGGGGGACTTCAACTTCCCAGACATTTGCTGGAATTATAATGCGGTAGAAAGGGAACGGTCCCAGAGGTTCCTAGAGTATGTGGGAGATAACTTCTTAACACAGATAGTGAAAGAGCCAACAAGGGCAAGAAAAATCCTGGACCTGCTGTTTGCTAACAGAGATGGTCTTGTGGGGGATGTAAATGTTGGAGGCCATCTGGGGCAGAGTGATCAGATTCTTCCATTTTGAACCACAGAGGTCAGTCAGCAGAACTGCCACCTCGGACTTTTGGAGGGCAGACTTTGGTCTCTTTTAGACCATGGTTGAGATGGTCACTTGGGAGGTAGTTTTGAAGAGCCTGGGAGTCCAGAAAGGCTGGGAATACTTTAAGAAAGTAATTTTAAAATTGCAGGAGCTGACCATCCCCAAGTCACGGAAGACAAGCCAATGGGCAAGGAGGCCAGTCTGGCTGGACAAAGACCTCTGGTTGGAACTCAGGATCAAAAGGAAAATTTATGGTCTTTGGAAGAGGTGGCAAGCAACTTATGACAATTACAAGTGTGTAGTGAAGCTGTGCAGGAAGAAAATTAGAAAAGCCAAAGCTGACCTAGAACTGAACTTGGCCACTAAGGTAAAGGACAACAGTAAATATTTCTATAAGCACATCAACAGCAAGAGCTAGGGAGAATCTCCATCCCTTGTTGGATGCAGAGGGCAACACAGGAGATCAGAATAAGGCTGAGGTACTTAATGCCTTCTTTGCCTCAGTCTTTGATAGTAAGACTAGTTACTCCCTGGCCAAACAGCCCCATGTGCTGGTAGATATGAATGGGGAACAGAATAGGCCCTGCATAACCCAGGATGACGTGGTTTTGGACCTGCTCCAAAAGATGAACACTCACAAGTCCATGGGGCTGGATGGATTGCACCCTAGAGTGCTGAGGGAGTTGGCAAATGTGGTTGCCAAGCCACTCTCCATCATTCTTCGGCAGTCCTGGCAAACCGGGAATGTCTTGTCGGACTGGAGACTGGCAAATGTGGCACCAATCTTCAAAAAGGGCCAGAAAGATGATCCTGGTAGCAACAGACATATGAGTCTCATCTTAGTGTCAGAGAAGGTCATGGAAAGGATAATCTTGGGAGCCATCATGGACCAGTTAAAGGTCAACCAGGGGATCAGACCCAGTCAGCATGGGTTCATGAATGGTGAATCCTGTTTGACAAACCTGATTTTGTTCTACAACAAGGTGACAAGGGAATTAGTGGATGAAGGTAAGGCTGTTGATGTGGTCTACCTGGACTTCAGTAAAGCCTTTGACACTGTCCGCCACAACATCCTCATGGAAAATCTGGATGCCCACGGTTTGGATGGGCATATGCTCCAGTGGGTGAAACACACTGACTGGATGGCCGGGCCCAAAGAGTTGTGGTCACTGGAGTTAAATCCAGTTGGTGGCTGACAAGTGGTGTCCCCCAGGGCTCCGCACTGGGGCTGCTTCTATTTAACATCTTTATTAATGATCTTGACAAGGGGATTGAGTGCACCCTCAGTAAGTTTGTAGAGTTGGGAGGTAGTGTTGATCTGCCTGAGAGGAGAAAAGCACAACAGAGGGACCTGGATAGATTAGATAAATGCCAAGGTAAATTGTATGAGTTTCAAGAGTTGTTAGAGTTAGGGTAGTATGGTTTAGGTTGCGGTTGGACCTGATGATCTTTAAGGTCTTTTCCAACCTGAGCAATTCTATGATTCTATGATATTTGAACCTCACTGCTTTGGGCTGATGTATTGAAATTACTGTTGAAGTAAAGATGGTAGAAACTCTTTTGCTAACCCTACTATTTTCTTTCTACCAAATTGGCCTTATGTTCTAAGAACTTATGTATAAGAGCACTCTTGTATTTTGGACTCTGTTTTGTAATTTCTAATACAGACCGTTAGAGTCTGTTGATACTGCTATATTTTGGGATGTCATCAAAAGTAAATAATAGCAATAAACAAGTGCTGAACATACCACTGAATGGGCTTAGTACTAATTAATGCCGTGTTTCCAAAATTAGGAGCAGGCTGGCCTAATGATAATGATTATTTACTCACTGTGAACCTCATTCTTTAGCTAGCACGTCACAATGCACTCCTCAAGGAGTATTAGTGCAATTTATATCATGTTTACCTGGCCACTGGGTGTCACTGTTCATTCACTTTTAGCTTGGAACTATACATATATTTTTTTTACTTTTTATTTTTTAAATAATAATATAAGTTGTTTTATTTATGAAAGCTATTAAAGTCAAGAAAGTCCCTTTAGAAAGGGTTCTAGTTCTAGTGAAAAGTTTTCGTGAAAATCTTTGGAGTATTTGAACTCCACATTAACATCACACTTCATAATGTAATTTCCTACCACAGTAATTATACACATAGCATTTACTCTTTGACATCTAAGCTCAGTGATTCATATGGTGCAAAACAGCATATACAAGTAGATCTGTTGCAAATTATCCTTACAAAAGTTTTTTTTTTTTTCTGTTGTTTTTTATGTAGCTCATTGGCTTAGTAAATGAACATTAAGTAATATCAAGATTGACACTGAAGAAAGAGTGCTGCAATGCAAATAACAAATACGTACATCCTAAACAGGACATCGTTATGCTACAGAAGTTACACATTTGATTTATGAAATTATTAGCCATTCAAAGAATGAAGAGAAAAAGTAGGAAGACACAAAACTGTGCCTCACACCTTAGATTTCTGTTTTGTTTTGTTTTGTTTATAAATTGCATTTATTGGTCTTTCAAAAGGAAGTAACAACAAACCCAAGCTTCCCTCATGTATAGGAAGTCATGAATGAAGAGATTTAGCCTTACCATACTAGCTGTTTGTAGATGAGGAAGTAAAGCCCAGCTATCTCGGTATAAAACTGCTTTTTCTCTATCAAACAATCCTAAGGAGAAACATAAATTATTTCAGTGTAACCATTGTGACTTTTACAGCTGTTTTTTTCACAGGATGCTATGTATTGCACAACACTCCTGCAAATACATTTTGCAACACATTATCAAGAGTCTGCAGGATTTTCTGTGATAGATTGGAAATCCTAATACCAACTCTATTTAAAGAAAATAGCTAAAGTAATAAAGAGTGTTTTTTTTTTTAGTTCCAGATGGACTAACGCAAAAATTCCTGATTCCATTTCTCTCAATTGTCAATTGGTGAAAACTGGTTTAACTGCATGAACTGTCAGGAATATCACAGCTGTTTGTTGTCAAATGCATCAACGCAGTATCTATATATGTAATACCTTTTCACCATGGAAATAGAGCATTAGCATGGATTGGTGGTTTTCTGTGACTGTTTTATTAGTATTATCAGGGAGAAAATATCTTCTTGGGAGAAAATATATAAGGAAAACAAATGCAGGTGTACTGTGATGCTATTGTTTCTTTTATTTATTTTTTTCTTCTTAACAATCTAGTGGTATGTAAGAGTTAATTTGAATTTACCAATCAGACAATATGTTTACAATATTTGCTACTAAAGGAAGAATTTTCAGCCCCAAATTCTGTCCAGATGGTGTTGAATTACAGGCATTTTTAGTAAGTAATATTATTATATGATATGTGTGCTGAAAATCCCTCATTTCACTTATTACAGCAGATATCTCACAAAAATAATTTCAAATGTGATTATTTTATATTTCTAGGAGTACTGCATTTTCAAAACCATTCTGTGTTAACCTCCCCAAAATTCTATAACACATATCTTATATAACATGTTCAATTAAAAATATCTGTACTAAATTCTTCATCCTGTCTGTATACCTACCTCTATTAGTTAGCTAAGTATCAGCTGCCAGGTTATTTTACTCTGTTATATCTGTACCACTTAAAGCAATACAACTGCCAAAAAAAATGTGGTAGAAAATATTGTTTGTAATACATGCATTTGCTCTGGTAGCTAATATACATCACAGAAAACATTCATAATATTTTTAAATTTAAAACAGGCATTCTAGACACAGAACCTGTCGTATTTTATCAACTACAGAGAAGTACCACTCTCACAAAAGCTAATCCTCAGCACACGTTCTTCATAGTTAATACACAGTCCAGAGATAATCACTTCAACTCCTAAATTAAAAATACGCTTTTAAATCAAGATTAGAGTTTCTTGATATATCTATTTTCGATATATCTATATTTCTGGTTCACCAGAAATCTGGGCAGAATAATCCAATCCATGAAATCAGATTATTGGATCATAACTCAGATGTTATACAGATTTAAACAGAAGGTAAGGTTACTAATACCACTACAATAAATGAAAAAAATAAAATATTTTTTCTATCTATCTGAGAGAATCTCTGTGACTTCCATTTTTTTCCCACTACTACTAAGCTGACTGTGCTGAGCAAGGTGAGCTCAGCCTTTCTCTCTGAAAAATATTTGCTCAACTTTGAATTCACAAATGATTATTACAGATTACAGCTATATTTCTAGAATAACTTGTTTTCACTTGCTATGACTGTTTAAGTTATTCACCACTAATAGTATGCTTTTCTATACGTGTATATAATGTGTTTATGTATTATTATCTGAACAGCTGACAAACATAGACAATCATATCATTGAATGGCCTGGGTTGAAAAGGACCACAACGATCATCTAGTTTCAACTCTCCTACTATGCGCAGGGTCGCCAACCACCAGACACAACTGCCCAGAGCCACATCCAGACTGGCTTTGAATGCATCCAGGGATGGAGCATCCACAACCTCCTTGGGCAACCTGTTCCACTGCGTCACCACTCTCTGAGTGAAAAACTTCCTTCTAACCTAAACCTCCCCTGTCTCAATTTAAGACCATTCCCCCTTGTCCTATCGCTATCCACCCTTGTAAACAGCCACTCCCCTTCCTGTTTATATGCTCTCTTCAAGTACTGGAAGACTGCAATGAGGTGTCCCCAGAGCCTTCTCCTCTCCAAGCTAAACAAGCCCAGTTCCCTCATCCTTTCCTCACAGGAGAGGTGTTCCAGCCCCCTGATCATTTTAATGGCCCTTCTCTGGACCTGCTCTAAGAGCTCCACGTCCTTCCTGCACTGGGATCCCAGGCCTGGACACAGTACTCCAGATGGAACCTCACAAGAGCTGAATAGAGGGGGACAATAATACAACCCAGAACACAGTTGGCCTTCCAGGCTGCAAGTGTACATGTCCAGCTTTTCATCCACCAGGACCCCCAAGTCCTTATCTGCTGGGCTGCTCTCCAGGAGATCTTCCCCCAGTTTGTATAAATACCTGGGATTGCCCCAACCCAAGTGCAGCACCGTGCTGTTGGCCTTATTAAATCTCATTAGGTTTCCATGGGCCCACTTCTCTAGCCTGTCCAGGTCCCTCTGGATGGCTTCCTTGCCTTCCAGTGTATCAACCGCACTGCTCAGCTTGGTGTCATCTGCAAACTTGCTGAGGGTGCACTCGATGCCATTGTCTATGTCGTTGATGAAAATGTTGAAGAGCACTGGTCCCAAGACCAACCCCTGAGGGACACTGCTTGTGACCAACCTCCACCCTGATACAGAACCATTGATCACAACCCTTTGGCTGCGTCCAGCCAGCCAATTCGTAATCCATCAAACAGTCCATCCTTCAAATCCACACCTCTCCAATTTAGAGAGAATGATGTGGTGAAGGACCATGTCAAAGGCCTTGCAGAAGTCCAGGTAGATGATATCCACCACCCTTCCCCCGTCCACCACAGCTTCCATCATAGGCCACCAGATTAGTCAGGCACAATCTGCCCTTGGTGAAGCCAAGGTGGCTGTCTCGAATCACCTCTTTATCTCGTGTGTGCCTTAATATAGTTTCTAGGAGGATATGCTTCATGATCTTTCCAGGCACAGAGGTGAGGCTCACCGGCCTGTAGTTCCCTGGGTCTTTCTTTCCCCCTTTCTTAAAAATGGGAGTAACATTTCCCTTTTTCCAGTCACCAGGGACTTCACCAGACAGCCATGATTTTTCAAATATGATGGAGAGCAGCTCGGCAACCACATCTGCCATCTCTTTCAAAACCCGAGGATGGATATCATCTGGCCCCATGGACTTATACACATTCAATTTCATGAGGAGGACTCGGACTTGTTCCACTGTTACAGTGGGACAGAAACCGCTCCCCACACCCTTACCTAGAGGCTCATGGTCCTGGCAGACACGGGAAGCCTGACCACCCATAAAGACTGAGGCAAAGCATTCATTGAGTACCTCAGCTTTTTCTATGTCTGAGGAAGCCAGCTCCCCATTACCTTTCATCAGAGGGGGAACTGTCTCCTTGGCCTGTCTCTTCCTGCCTATGTACCTGCAAAGCCCCTTCTTGTTATCTTTCACATCCCTCGCCAAGTTCAGCTCCATCTATGCCTTGGCTTTCCTAATCCTATCTCTACACACACAGACAACAGCCCTGTATTCCTCCCTGCTTCCACTTTTGTACATTTCCCTCTTTTCTCTCAGTTTAAGCTACAGGTCCTCATCCTGCTTTAACATCTGAAACAGATATATACATCTGATACATAAGTAACATACGATGACTGTATACTTGTATAATTTTTTCTTTAGCTCACATAAACATGCACTTATACAAATAATCTCTTCTGTTTTTGTTTTGTTCTGTTTTGATTTTGTGCGTGTGTGTAATTTACTTCTTATCAGTCTTATTTCCTTTGGCTTTAGACAATAACAGAAACATAAAAAGTAAACTATGTCAGAACACCTATCTCTGTGTAATGAAGTGTGTAAAGTCGTAATGGAATGGATTACTTACACTTAACAAAGAAAAGGCTCTCCCCAGTGCATCAGGAGCCCCCTAGACTATTGCAAAGTTGGTGTGTATTATGTTATCAGATTTATGGCATTCTGATAAGATAGTCCACTTGAAGTAGCCTTTGAGCTAGAAATAAGACATTAGGTTGAAGGAAGCAGCAATTTGAGGTTCTTGGTGTAAGGATAATTAGAGACTGGCAGGTATCCATTGTCGTTAAGAGAAGATTGCTGTAGGGCAAACAGAACAACTGCCTGTTTTCTGCAGTGTCACAAACCATGGATCTGTCTTAATTCAGACTAGTTTTATTTTTAGCTTGCATCTGCTTCCTAACATCTTGGGACTTCTCAGAGCTGTTACTGAACTTGGGCTTTTCCAGATTTCTATTGTTCAGTCCAAATTCCAAATGAGTTCCATTTTAAAGACAATGTAATGCATCTTTCACAGTGACATGGATAGTCATTGTGGATAGTGGATATATGTTTTTGTTATTGTTTTGTTTTATTTTGGTTTTAGTCGGTGTATCTAGATAGTCAGTGTTCTGTTTTCTTCCATTGTCTTAACAGTGTTTAGTTATTAAATACCTGTAATATCAATATACGTTGTATCCACAGTTTTTATCTAATAGATATTTTATATTTTAAGGGCAAACAAGCGTTTTTGAAACTTGTTTCTCAAAGATACCTACTAAGAAAAATAAATCAAAAATGACAGATGCCTGGTTGCAACTGACTGGAAAGGAAAATGGCTTTGATTTGCTTTGTTTCTCTAGCTACATCAGAATTGTCCATGCTAGCAGATTGTGGCCTAGTACTCATGTCAAGGGCCTGAGCTATGACTAGAAGTTGTCAAGGAAAAGACAGGACACTGGAGGAGAGCTTTTGGACTTCCCCTCAACTGGCCTGAGACCCCTTAGCTTCCAAGACCCTCAATTGCCCTTCCCCTAGGACCCCAACCCATAACAGATGTATCAATGAGACAGGTCATTTAAGATTTCCTACTCTAATTTACCTTCCCCAGAATTTGTATAACCTTATCCAAACTAATTTACCCTTTCCTACCCTAATTTACTTTTCCTCTCCACCCTCTCTAGAACATTGATTTGTCATAGGCTAATACACTGTTCGCTTAGAATACATGACATTACAGATCATATGTGCAACAGCTCACTCAGAATACACTGAATAAATAAAATTACATTTAGTTGATTGTTTTGGTGCACCTAATCTATGTCAGTGAAGTAAATGATAGTCACTGCTTCTCACTTCTCACTGGGGAATGGGGTGGGACAATAACTGAAGACAACAGTGCTATATTGAGAAACTGCAGGTGTAAAACCTCTAAGTGCTTTTAGATAGCATGAGATACATAACATGAAACCTTGTTTTTGCAAATTCCTTAAAGGTATAGAATGACAGAAAGACCACAGTCTTAGAAACCTGCTCCAAATGAATTAGGGCTGACTATAGTAATTATTGAGCCAAAAGCTTATAGATGATTGATAGTAGGAAATTCTGTGTTCAGAACTTTGACCATACATTCCAAGTAGACAAAGTACTGGCCTGGTTTGGACCTAAGGATCTGCATAGGCACATTATCACAGTGGTTTTCTTGATGTATTTTTGGAGAATCTTAAATTGTTCATTCAATTGTCACCTGTATCAGAACAAGAATACTACCAAAATGAAACAGGCTATTGGCACATATGGTACTCAAGGATTTGGAAAAATTTTCTCTAATTTTGAAACATTGGACCTTTTTAGTAGCTTGTTAGAGAGATTACAAGGGAAGAAGTTTTGAGCTAACATGGCAAAGGCACTTTACCAAATTTAGCCATGAAGTTCTTCCTTGTCAGTTATCAAAAATTCTTCCAAAGGAGTCCAGAAAGGCTTAGTCTTATGATCTTCCATCATAAATCTACGCTATACTAGTAAGGAATTTTTAAGACTCTCTTGCTAAGTATATTGCTAAGCAGTACTGATAAACTAAATACTGCCAGAGGATGATCTTGGACATAGAAAATCAATTCAATATACTACTCAACTGTTAGAATGGTCCTTTGTAATGTTTCTGGTCCAGGACAAGAGTCAGTTTGCCAGGCAATTCTTGGGCAAGGTTTGGTTTAACATAGACCAAGGAGTGCTTACAAAGCACAGTTTGGATTTAGTCATTCTGGTTTGGGAAATAACATAATTTAAAGATACAGACAAGTGTTGCTCTTTACCAGTTGGTCTCACTTCCAGAGGTAGACACTGAAATTCACTGGAGTAGACAGTCATTGATTCTGTGAAAATTATTCTGGCCCCTGTTAGGTCACAAAGTATTCATGGAAAAGGAGAAAGATAAGATGTCAGAAAATTAGGACATTTAGGACAATTAGTCAATTTTGTGGTACTGTAGCGATAGGATGGCAAGAATGAGAGATGAAATTAACAGTCTGTTTAACTAAGAAGGAAAATCTGTATGTCTGTATGTATGATGTCAGCCCTGCTTTGACCAGGAATATGCAAGTAAGTTTTTGACGACCCATCTACAACATTTTCAGCATTGTGTAGGTGCAGCACAAACCTTGAAATTAAATTCAGTTACTCTGTGCGTTCTGTGCCCTCCAGAAAGCTGTGAGAATGAATATTAAAAGTTGAAGATTACAGGGAAATACTTTAGCTACTATGTGTTTTATGATGTAAAAAGATGATACATTTATCTACTGTAAAGATGGGACCTAAAATTCTCAGAAACCTTCATTCATGCAATCTCTCTGATGGTGATATATGAGGATCATTCTTACGCTGACTATTATAAGTGTTTTGAATTTTGAAAAGAATTTGAAATTGGCATTAGTTCATTGTTTAAATTATTAAGAAAAGTCTTCTGGAGTACAAGCAAGCTTACCACTTTATGTTGCTGTCATGATTGTGACTGAAATATGATGAGGATTTCCATTCCGATGACTAGCTAAAGTCACAGAATCTCAGAATTGCAAGATTTGGAAGGGAGCTCAACAGATCGGTGAATCCAATCCCCCTGCTAAAGCAGGTACTCTACAATAGGTCACATAATTAAGCGTTCAGATGGATCTTGAATATCTTCATAGACAAAGGCACTACAGTTTCTCTAGGCAACCAGTTCCACAGCTCTGTCAAGCATACTATAAAGCAATCCTTCCATATGTTTGTGTGGAACATTCTGTGTTCAAGTTTTAGGCCATTATTCCTTGTCCTATATCTATACATTGCCGAGAAGAGCCTGGTCTCATTCATTTGCCTCCTACCTCCCTTCAGATATTTATAAACATTAATCAGATCCCCCCTCAGCCTTCATTTCCCCAGGCTAAATTCCTGCTCCAGGCACTTAATTATCTTTGCAGCCAGCTGTTGGATTCCTTCAAGGAGATCCCTTTCTTTTTTGAACAGGGGAGCCCAGAGCTGGATACACAAGTCTCAGTGCGGCCTCACCAGGACAGAGTAGAGAGGGGAGGATCACCTCCCTCAACCTGCTGACCATGTTCTTTTTAACGCACCCCAGAATACCATTGGTCTTCTTGAGCACAAGGGTACACTACTGGCTCATGGTCAACCTGTTGTCCACCAGAACAACTCCTCTCCAGCAGGTCATCCCCTAACCTGTACTGATGCATGCAGTTCTTCCTCCCCAGGTGCAGGATCCTATGCTTGCTCTTCTTGAACTGCGTCAGGTTCCTCTTCCCCCTACTCTCCAGTCTGTCCAGATCTTGCTGAACGGTAGTGTGGCTTTCTTGTGCGTCAGATGCTCCCCTCAGCTTTCTATC
>JAOWBP010052119.1:0-13753 GCA_028571105.1 Tragopan temminckii
AAAAGAGTTAAGCGAAAAGCAGCTCTGGGGGTGGGAAGGGAAAGGAGAAAAAAAGAACAAATCGATATGGAAGCGCCTCGCCATGCGGGGCGGGGCCGTGCGCGGGGCGGGGCGCGGGCTGTATATGGGGCGCGCAGCGGCCGGGCGGCAGCGGGGCGATGCAGAGCGCGGTGTTCGTTTCGCTGCCGCAGGACGGCGGGCGGATGGAGCGGGGCAGCCGGCGACGCGCGGAGCTGGAGGAGGCGGACAAGGGCAGGATGATGAAGCGCACCATGTGAGTGGCACCGCCGGCTCGGCCGAAGGGTTTCTCTCTTCTGCTCGCAGCCTGAGGGCGGCTCTCGGTAGCCGGGGTGAGCTCGGTGGCCGACGGCTTCGTTGTAAATGAGCGTCTTTGTTCTTTCAGCATTAAAGACTGGAAGAAGAAGCTGAGCTACTTCCTGCAGAACTCTTCCCGTTCTAGCAAAATGAAGTCCATTAAAGCGAGCAAACACCACACCTACTTCAGGTGAGTTACAGCGGTAGATAACTCAAGGACTGCACAAAATAAGCTGCAGACCTCGAGCAGTGCTCTCACGTTCTCTGCTCTTCTCTCTCTGCCTCACACAGACCTTCCCCCGAGGAAGCCCGGCTGTGGTCAGAAGCCTTCGATGAACTGCTGGCTAACAAATGTAAGTCGGTCTTCAGGCTGTAATGGTTAAGAAGGAAACAGGGGAGAACCTGGTGTCGTTTAGCAATTGCTTCCCTGCATGTCAGTGCTGTACCTTTCTCTATAAAGTAATATTAAAACAGAGCTCCCCGCTATGGAGCACTGCAGCTTAGACTCTAGTTCAACCTTACCTATTCAGCCTGGCTTTGCCAAAAGTGCCGAGCGCTGTTCTTCGCTGTGCTCTCTATCCAGGCCAAATCCATCCATTCTTATAATTCAGGAAGGATTCTGCAATGCAGAAGTCCACTGATTTTTTATTTTTTAGCAGGGAGAATTTTTGCTGGAAAAAAGTACTCAACAGCAGTAAAGACTAGGAGCTGATATTGCCATTTGCTCTTTGAACTTCTGAGTCATCCTTTCCATTGCAAAAGTGTTGCAGGGGTTTGTCGTGCTGTCAGAAATATTTGCTCCAGCATAAAGGTTAATGAGGACGATCCCATCTAGAGGTCTTATGTAGCATATCTGCAGGTATCATAAGGGTACACAGTGACTGGAAACAGCTTTCAGTTTTGTGTTTACATAAAATTGGCTGACTCGAAGCCCACCAAGCTGTTAGGGTGTTAATTTGCTTGCAATGTAGATTTCTTATTGCCTTGACATTTCAGAAAGGCCTAGAACTACAGCAAAATATTTTGCTAGGAACAGATGTGACAAATCGGTAAATGCAAGATGCCTGGAATACTTAATTGATGTGGTTTTGCTTTTCTTTCCCACCCTCCTTTCCCTAGATGGTGTTGCTGCTTTCCGAGCTTTTCTGAAGTCTGAGTTCTGTGAAGAGAACATCGAGTTCTGGCTGGCATGTGAGGACTTCAAGAAAACCAAATCCCCCCAGAAGCTGACACTGAAGGCGAAGAAGATCTACAATGACTTCATTGAAAAGGAGGCTCCCAAGGAGGTAAGGAAAGCACAGAAGCATTGCCCTGTTGTGCGTCTTTAGCCCCACTTCATTTCTCTGAACTTGTAAGACACAGATGCCACAAATGCACTGTGCACAACTCTTCCCTGACTGCCTTCTTTCCACCAGGGTGGAAAATGGCACAAACTGTATTTCAGTTTCCATTTTAGCTGGGGCTGAAAAAAAAAAATAAATCAGCCTTGTCAAACACCTGTAACACTTGGATTTGACACCAAAATACAGCATACCTGAGTTACTCCAAATTTTCATAATAAATCGTTTAAAAGAAACTGCATCAACTTAGCCCTGAAGAAAAGGACTCTTACCCTCCTCAGAAGTGCTAGGCTTATTGGGATTCAGTTCTCGGAAAGTAAGTGTCCTTTCTTTGCATTTCAGATAAACATTGACTTCCAGACCAAGAACATGATAGCACAGAATCTCCAGGAAGCCACGCACACCTGCTTCAGTGCTGCACAGAAAAGAGTTTACAGCCTCATGGAGAACAATTCATACCCACGGTTTCTGGAATCGGAGTTCTATCAGGAGCTGTGCAAGAAGCCTCCCATCACCAGAACTGCCCAGGGAACATGAGCGCAGAGCAAGGAAATGCCTCTCAGCTACCAAGGAACCAAGCTGGCTTGGCAGCGTCCTGGCCTGAGAGACTGAGATGGGAGCACTCAGTGGGGTTGCCACAGCATAAGGACTGATACTGACTTGGTGAAAAGCTGGTGGCAAAGGACATTGTTGGAAGGCATTTGTGGCTGGCAGCAGTGCGCCAGGCTGGTGATGCTCTTCTTGGAGTGCTGCAGTAAAGGCGCCTCTATGCATCAAACTGGGCTGTGCCGTGTGACACACTCCTTGTCACAGCTGTGGTGTTATACAGCAGGTCAGCACAGAGCTGCCCTTCTGCAAGCAAGCAGAAGCACAAGTCTGTGCAGTTGAGCAGTGCTGGGATCTTGAGTCATGTATAGATTCTGGTTTTTTTCCTGAACATCAGTCAGTACTGCTGTCACCAGTTCCTCGGTGTTTTAACACCATTTGTTTAAGCTGACGCGGGCTGCAAAGAGATGTACTGGGTTTGTGTGCGGTTTGCAGGCACCACTTCCATCTTCACTGCTGTGCAAGGAGGGGACAGCCAGTTCTGCTCCAGGAGGAATAGGCTATGCAGCTGAGTCTGCAGGGCTGGGCATGGCAGCAGGGCTGCATGAGGCTGGGCAGAGAGCAAAGCCCAGCCACGGTGAACAGGATCTATACAGTATTATATTTATATATGGATTATGATTGTGTTGAATACTGCAATATGTCATAATTCTGTTTGAGACAGCAAGCTTCAGTGAAGTCTTACTGTTTTTAATAAACTATTTTGATACAAAGCTGCTTTTGTTGCTTGTTTTGCATGCACACACAAACTGGCACTGATCTGAGCGAGGTGTCCTGCAGTAACCACTCTTACAAGTGCCATCTCCACAGGGCTATTTTAAGCTATTAGTTCTTAATCTACAAGGCAACTTAGTGCTTCTAGCATAGTAAAAACCTTCAGAGCTTGAAAGCTTTGACAGAGTCTACCTCCCTATGAAAACTATCTCTACAACAGTGCAAGGCGCACGTATAGCTGGACATTTCAGATCAGCCAGAAAGCAGCAGCGTCGCTGCTGGAGCTCACAGTCATGGAATACAGGCACCTACAGTGCAGCAGCACATCTGCTCCTGCTCAAGACCCCTGCTTCAAATAGGGCTTTGCTTCCAGGCTGCAAAGCTGTACAAAGGTAACACTTCACTGCCTGCTGAGCAAGCAAACCTTAGCAGTAGTCTGGTCATCCGTATTGCATGGGTGCTTGATTTTTCTGTTTGGCACTGTCCAAAACCAGCACCTCCAGTAGTCCCACAGATAGAATCCCTGACTTGTAGCTGCTGCCAGGATGTGAGCAGACCTTGAGTTCAGAGAAGTCACGGAAGCAGCTTCTCCCACCCTCCTCATATCACAGCTTCACCTGCTTGGCTCATGTGTACCCACAGCAGTCACTTCTCCAGGGATCCACTTCTCCAAGCATCAAGAAAAGCCTCACTACAGCATTTTATATTTCAGCTGTATATCAAAAGCGTCTATTCTATGCATGTATACACAAACTGCAGGATTTGCAGCAGTGTACAAAAGTATACACATTCTACCGTCTCTAGACAGAAAGAAGCATAGTCCCAGAAACGGGGCTCTGTGAGACCTGTCTGTGAGAGCTGGCTCTCCCACAATCAAACTTGCTGATCAGTTTGGTTATACCCACATAGGACAAGCACAATAAAAAAAAGACTCTGCCTGATAGTTTGCTGTAACAGAAAGCTTTTTCCCTTCAAACCAGGACCAAAAAAAAAAAATAAAAAAAAATAAAAAAATTGGGCTGATAATTGCTTCTGTAACCTAACAAAATAATTTGAAAAGCATAAAAATAGTCAGAACTGTACCTATTAATGACTCAGAACCAGGGCAGGAAAAACTCCATGAAACTTCATGGGCTTCAGTGAAGCTGCATTAAGCTGTGCCAATCTGGGACGTGCTAATTAACCACTGCTGGTGTCTGGTTTCAGGGAGAGAGACACTCTTCAGCAGGTGCCAGAACTACTTATAGTGCTGCATGTAGTCCAGAGGGGAAAATTAGGTGGGGCTGTTAGGCAGAGTATCAGTGCCTGCAGGCTGTAGTTGTATATTTGTAATAATTGAGTTGTTTACATGGATCTTAAGAAAGCAAGCCTGTGCTGGCAGCTCCTCAGCTCTCACAGAGCATGCCATCAGTACCAGCAAGCCAAGCCGTGTCCCTGGAGGGGTCTTTCTGCAGCCTGAGTACCCTGACTGATTTAAAAGTGCTGCTTCCTGCCCTCTGACTGCAGTTAAAATTGGTACCCTGCTCTTGGTATCTAGCAGCAACAAGTAACAAAGTGCTCCCTCCTTCCCAGCTAGCAGCCTGCTCACCAGCAGTGGTCTGGGAATGGCAAGGGGAGGGCTGGGGTCTTGCAGGATCATGTGAGGTTGGTTAGAACATGAGCCTTTTTTTAGTTTCCATCAGGATTTAAAGTCACTCCAGCCCTTAACCATGTTGACAGCCACCCAGGCAGAAAAATAAAGAGAAGGGAACCCTGTGGGTAATGGCCTTCCAGGAACCTTAGCTGTAAATGAGAACAGGCTGTGAGCAAGCAGCCCATAAACAAAGCCAGTCGTTTTAGAGAAAGAACTTTCTGCAAAAAGCTGAGAAAGGAGAGAAACGAGCAGCTCCTCAAGGGCAGAGGCAGCAGGACACCCCAGTCCTGCTATCACAACCCCCAGCTGTACACTAAACCCAAAAAGGCAGTACTAGCTCATGCACTAACACAGCTGATGTTGGGCTATGGAGAACCAGGCTTGCTGATAAACACCAACAAAAAGAGAATAAAGGCAACTTAATTATCCATGCATTGCTACATCAAGTCTCACAATATCCAGTGCTTTTCTTAGAGAAAAGCTTTCATACCAGAAAATATCTCACCCTTATGATTATGCATAAGTTTGAAACTGCAGTCTGAATCTCTGCTCCCACAGTAAATCCCCAAACCAGAACATGATGTAGACACTTTGGCTTAAAAAAAAAAAAAAAAAAAAAAAAAAAAAGCTTCTGTATATTTTGAAAGAATAACAACATAAATCTCATGATCTTGGGAAATTAAGACATCAGTTTCAAAAGCCTGGATACAGCAACAACTTGTTGTAAAGGGCTTGTTCTGACAGGGCAGTCTGATGGAGAGCTCTTTATGCTATCAGGAAACCAACATGTAAAGTAACCTCTTAAAACATGAAACCAAAGCAGCTGACCCTCGGCAAGTGCACTCTGACCCAAATGCTGGAGAGGACCTTTGAGAACAGCAAGAGCTAAACAGCCGTGCTGACTCACCACTGCAGTCCAATGGGAACATAATGCCATCCCGTAAACAATTTGAAACACAGTGCTCTTGCTCCTTGTATTTATGTATTTGGGTCAGAAGATGTATTAAGACTATAAATAAAAATGCACTTCTACTTGAAATTCCAAGATCCTAGTTGAAGAAGAGGAGGCTGATGATGGTTTTACACACCTTAACAGGCACACGTACACGGAAGAGTTTGTTGGATGAGTCTTCCTAGTTTGGCCACTTATGCAAAGCACAAAAACAACTTTTAGGAATGGTTTTTGGATTTTAATATATTAATTTTTTTTTTTTTTTTTTTTTTTTTTTTTTTTTTGCAAGTTTGACTCCATGCGATTCAAGGGGGAAAACAACACCTTCTCCTTCACCAGTACAGCAATAGCTGGTGACCCTCACTGTGTGCGCCAGGACAAACTGCCAGAGAGCACCAAGAGATAAGAATGAAACTAGCAACAAAGCCACAATATTAACCCAAGGTCCATCCCACAAACAAGGCAGAAACAGACCTACCTGTAACATAGGCCCATGAACTATCCAGGAAAGAGGGAGAGATACAAGGCTGTACCTACAGCACAGCTCAAAAAAAAGTAAGAAGCTCAAGGCTGAGCTTAAATGGGGCCCCAGCCCATAGGCAGCAGGTGTGGGGGTCCCAGGTGGGGCTGACCAAGGCCATCAGTGGCCTCAGGGTTCTGATACAACTGTGTGGGTGGGACCTTTTTCCCAAAGCTCGCTGTGCTAGCTGTAGAGTCTCAGCAGCTCATGATCTTGAAGGAGTCTGAATTTTTGAGGAGGTTCTGTGGTAGGATTTGCACTGAACGTCCTCAGAAACAGCCTGCAGAAATTCACTTCATACAGTTATGGTAGATGCTATCATTGACGTGTTTCTCAACACTGTAACTGGGAAATGAGAGTTAGCCAGCACAGAAACGTGGGCAAAATAGTCCCAGCCATTCTCCTACGCAGGAGTTTAAAATGTGAGTCCTTCGTGTCTGTTGGCAATCTTTCATTGAAGTAAGCACTGAGATCAGAGTTTCCAACAGTTACAGAGTACCCAAGAGCAGCAATTAAGTGATGTTCCATTAAAAATATTAAATATCCCATTTAAGATAATCAAATTGACAGAAATTAGTATTTATGTTTTCCAGCCAGTTTTCCCACTTCAGACCTAATGGAATAAGTTGTTTCTGTGTTACGGATTTAAAAGGAGAGCAGCTCTGTGGCTGCTCGGCTCGGAGCCTGACTTTGGGCTTTCGGAGGACATGGTACTAATCTGATATTTATAGGGCTTGGAAAGTCAGCCAGCCAATGTGAAAAAGGCACTTAGGAGCAGAGCAACCTGTTTATTTAGCTGGTGTTTTCCTCCCTCTTCAGGGATGTCAAAGGGAAATTGGAGCAAGTGCAACATGCAGGGACACACGTGTTGCAGACGGGCAGTGAGATGCTGTGTAAGCACCCTCCTGGTTCAGGCAGTGGGGCTGACAGGACAAACCCAAGGCTGGGACCAGCCAGGACGAGGGCTGCTGTGGGGCAGAGCTCAGGGGGCCATGGAGTGGCCCCACAGTGGGATGGGGATTTTGCAGTTGCAGACTTGCAGAGGCCAGCAGCTCCCCTGCTCACAGCAGGGCCGGTGTTGCGTCACGAAGATTGTCTGCTGTGTGTGGCTGCCCACCCTGGCATCCATCCAGCCTTCATGCGTCTGTTTGCAAAGCTGAGCTGTCTCCTGATTTGGCTGCGTCTGATTCATGCTGTTTATGCTGCCTGAGACCCGCTCCGAGGCTGGGACCAGAGTCTGAGCAAGGAGAGAAACAACTGTCAGAAGGGCCAGGGTTCCTCCAGCTGTGCTCAGTGCCATCAGCTGTCCGAAATATTGTTCTGTTGCATGTCTGTCCCGCAAGCTGCTGGGCTCGGAGCAGGAACCTTCCATTCCCTCAAGGAGAATGCAGTATGGCTTAGACTTTCCAGATGGAAGCGCCAGGTAAAACGTGCAGTGTAAATGGGTCCTGGCTGGGAAGTGAGGAAGTAAACAGCTGTGACCGTAGTTCAGGTGGTGGAAGAGCCACGTGGATGAAAGGGTGGAGTTTGATAGCTACACGACCCAACTGGCTGCATCTTCATTAAGCTAGAGAGATCATACTTGTCTCAACAGGCTAATTAATGCCTGTGTAAGCATGTTGTTAGATTGAATAGGCACAGAATTTTCCCAGTAAAGCCTCTTGGCTTAATTTTTTACAGGAAAAAAACATGGTGATTCACAGAGCCATGCATATGAAGAAGTTGGGTTGTCCTGACATCAAGGGACCGAATTCATTTTCCTCTCAAATTCCGACAATAGATTCCGTCTCTGGAGGGCTACTTACAAATTCAGGCTAAAGCTATAATTCTGAGGAACTCACTCACAAGGCAGAACTTGGCTCAACATTCGTGTGCCGCTATCCATAAATCCATAAGGAAAGAGTAGTGGATATGTCTTTTGCTTAGACCAAAGTGACAATATATACTATGTCACCCTCTTGATTTTCCTAAACATCGGATCCAGCCTCCTCATCTTGGTAGAAACTGTGGCAGCTACAGGTACTACAGAAATGCTGCAATCACCCCCAGGCCTCACAGTTGTATTAACGCTGAGAAACTGGAATTCTTGGCAGCTGTTTTATTGCAGTCTGGGAAGTGAAATGTACTCACAATCCAGAAGAATTCATGTGGCAGAGCTTGTCAGAGCAATTTTCCAAAGCTGACAGAGGGGTCTCTGCAGGTCTCACTAAGCTGCTTGTGCTCTGTGCTTCAGAGCTGCCTGCAGGGCCTGTTGGTGCAGCGAGACAAGAGATAGGACTGTGATAGCTGGGCTCAGCACTGCAATAACCAAGCTCAGGACTGAGATAGCTGAGCTACGGAGCAGCATGAATGCCAGCAGACAGGTCTAGGAAGAGGTGAAGAAAGGGACTCGACATCAGCTTCCAAATGTCCTTCAGAAGGTGTATCTTAGGACAGGTGCTCGCTAAACTGAATGTCCCTCTACCCCAGAACCCTTCCTAAAGCCAGCAGTGGTCCCCAAGTGTGGATTGTCACACAGTGCCATGGAAAGCTCATGTCTAGAGCAGAGCAGGGGAACTGGGGGGCTTAATAATTAGGGGACAAACTATCTTCTCAGAGGTCAGCATTTAAGCCTTTGCTTAGATACAGAGATACAGAGCACCAGCCCTCTCTTCCAGCCAACTTCTCTTCTCCTTTTGATCCTCCCCATCCAAGTATTTCTTCTGTGAAAAAATAACCCGTAGTCTAAAATGTCACATTGCTTGAAGCTGTTTGGCTCTGAGCAAATACAATTTTATGAAGTGTGGTGCTCTGGAATACAGATGCTTGTAAACTATCTCTCCTTTTGTATGTTTCCTTACAAAAACAGACAATTACACTGACATAAAGAAGTACCGAGCTCTGGAATAAGCAGCCTGCACACTGAAAGGTCACTTGTCTCTTGGTGTCCAGATGCACTAAGACCTCCAAAGAAGGAACTATACCAGACACTCAATGGCTTCAGCAAATCTCTCTGTATATTTTTCCCAAGGCTGCTAATTATGAGGGAATGTACAGAAAGCGGCTCTGAGCCGCCTTGTCTGTTAGCAGTTGGAATCTGAAGGAACATTTTCTTAATCAGTCCTGCTAGGCTCCATAGAACAGGTAGTTGTTCTCTGTCAGTAGTTTCCATCCTGTGAGAAAACCAAACATTTATCAAGGCGACAAGCTGATGATAATGTCTAGTATGGAAAGGATAATGGCTGTACCCCGCATCCCTGCTAACATACCCACCCTGCAAAATCCCTGTTGCATTTAACCTGGAGCAACCAGAGCGTACAGCCCAGCTGAGTAAAGGTGTGTAGGTTTTACAAGTAATCCATGAGTCCAAGCGGGCAGAGCCTTTTTTTTCTGTCAGAGCAGCCCTGGGGAGTAGTGGGGAGAGAAAAACTGTGTTTCTTCGGCTCCTGATTGAACACTGGGCTGAGGCTTCACCCCTGACAGCGGGTCACCCCTGTCAGCATGCAACATGATAGGGGCAGGGGAAGGGTGACAATGCACATATCAGCATATGTTCCACTAGGAAATGGTAAGTGACTAACAATGATGGCAGTCATTAACAAGGAGAGTCAGGAAATAGCTTGCAAAGGCAGCAGCAGCTCCTCTGAGTACGCAGGGCTGGCAGAGCAGCCAGGAGGGCTGGGCGGGGGCAGGTGCCCATCCTGCAACAGGAGGACTGGAGCCAATGCAAGCAGAAAAAAAGCAGACACAAGAGGAGCAAGATAAAGAGTAATTCCAGCTGCAGAGTCCGCATCAGGCTTTGGTGTCATGAACAGGAGGGATGCGTGGTGGTGCTCACAAAGTGGGGGGGGGTCACCAACAGATAAGAAATGTTCCCCCTCAGACTGAGGGATGTTGGCAGCAGCACCACCATTTGCACTCCCCAAGGACAGAAATAACGCAGCTGCTTTACTGCTCCACCGACAACAAAGTGTAATTAGCACTTGTGGAGCTAATGCGGCCTAATGGCTTATTCCTGGAACAGGCCATTTGCAAAGCGGATATAACCACAAAAGGACGTGCAGAATTCCTTCAAAAACAGTTTACCAAAACCAGCCACATTTAAGCCTCTTTTTTTTTTTTTTAAATCTCAGAATGAGGTTAACATGCATATCAAAGGACCCTGAGCAACGTCACCAGCTGGATGACAGCTGCTTTGTCACATCCTTCCCGATCCTCTGCCATGTTCAGTGACTGACACTGCACAGGATATGCCTTGGGACAGCATCCGTGCTCCCACGTGAGCTTTCTGATGGGCAAACTTACGCATTCTTAGCAGCATGGATTCAGGGAATCTTGCTCAGTCAAACTAAGGATATGGTTTGCATGTTACATTTCAGCATGACGTATAAGGGGCGGCTGTGTTACTGGGAAGCAGGACAGTCACGCCGCCTCACTCCCTCCCCATTCCCACCACTTGCACGTCCCTCTCTTGCTTGTATCTGATTTAGCAACTGTGCAGCTGCTGCAGAGCTGAATGAGCAAGCTGGTCTGACAGGCAGTTTTTCTTTCTTCGGCTGATTTCTTTTCCATGGAACAGCTTTCCAGTGCTCGTGGCTCTGTGGCCAGCTGTCTCTGGATGAGGGTGATGGGAGGAGAGGAACTAACCTTAACCCATCAGCCACCCCATCTCACCAGCCTTTGCCCAACAATCTGTCCATGTGCTCATCCTGCCTGAGAATCCTAGCAGTTCATTAAAATACCCTTCAAATAGGTCTGTAGCATCTGTGGCCCCAGTGTTGACAAATCCTTTGCAGCATCCTGAGCTGAAATTTCCTTAGTTTCTCCAATGGCAAAGCTTATGGAAAAACAAGGGTTTGTGGTCTGCAGTCCCCTTGGGAAGCCTGATTTCAGCATCACCTGGTGTAGCATCAAGATATGTGAGATGACAGGGCTGGAGGCAGCAATCCTGGGCACAGAAGTGTCTCTCTTACCTCTCTGTCCCAGGTCACTGTTTAAAGACCAAGAACTTTGTACCCTGCTTCTTGGAAAAGATAGACTTTTCTCAGTAAAATACATTGGCTTTCAATGGGCTGCACCAGGTATGGCTACAGGAACATCAGAAAGGTGCAGATACCTGCAAACTTGCTTTGGCACATTGTCCCAGGAAGCAGCCATTTTCTGGGATCCTGCAGAGCCTGTTTGAGATTCAGGCTGTATTCAGAGGCAGAGCACCTTGGCTCTGATGGATGTGGCCAGACACGCAGGAAGGTGGAGCTGACCGACCTCAAGGTTCATGTCCCTCGTCACTGCTTTGTCATACTTTGTGCTCCTCCTCAAGCACATCATCAGCATCATGAAAAGAATGCGATTCATCTGGAAACAGCCCCTCCTTCCTCGACAGTCCAACTAGACAAGTCACATAACAACCATTGGGAGATGTTCAGAGGCTGCGGGAGCAATGTCCATCGGGTGGATATCAACAGCAGAACTGAAAGCATGGTGGTGCCCGGGGGGGAAGGGATGTCTTGGGCTGGTTCTTGGGAAGGAGGAGGGCTTGTTAGCTGGCTTAAGATCTAATGGATGGATTCACGTTATAGATCTCCTGAATACCTACTGCTAATCTGCCTTGTTGGGAGGTCCAAAGTTCAAATGTGGCCTGAAAATAATTTTAGCACTTTGGCAAAGCGTCCTGATATGAGTCACTGGCTCACGTGTGTAAAAGTGTAAAAGGACAAAACAGCTCAGCTTTCCAAGTAGATTTCCAAGTAAAGCTAGAAAAACAGCAATGCCAGCTTTCCAGTGATGAGTGCAGTTTCCAGAATAAACAAAACCTGTGCTGCATTGGAACAGGGAACACACTCTACAAGTACCGTGGAGATTTTTATAAGGCAAATATCAAATTATGTAACACCTTGCTACAAATCCATTGCCAGAAGCCAGTGACCAAGGTAATTAACTGAATGTGCCATTTTCTACAGTATTTCAATATCACCAAGCAGGCATATTTTCCTAAACTAGCTAAGATAGCACTGATTTCATCAAGAATTCAGTATATTTGAGAGGAAGTTAGCTCTAGCTTAGTTTGTTGATGCTTATTTCTTACTGTGTATGGTATTTCTTACTGTTTCGTACTGTACTTATAAATATTCTTCCCCTGCCATGCGCTACCTGTAGCAGAGAAAACAATTTACTGGAAACAGACACAACTCAGCCTCAGCAGCTAAAGCTATTGTTGTTATTGACTGTGTGATCTCCTGTGTGATACCTGGTGTCACACTTTAGCTAGGGGCCAAACAAACTGGTTCCAGTTAAAGCAAGAATTTTCACTTTTCACTTTCGCTTTCACTTCAAATGTGCTAAAGCTTCATCGATTTTGAGTATATGTGTGTTTCTAAAAAAAACGTACCTCCTACCTTGCTCTCCCCTAAACAAGCAGGTGGGAGATAAGTGGCCGCTGTGATTGGGCTCCCACAAGGATGTGCCGGGAGTGAGCCCTGCTGCACTTTCAGGAACAGCTGAAGACTGATCGGGTGAGCTGAGGCAGGAGGCTGTTTCCCAGACCCTGCTGCCTGGTGGTAATTATTTCTATTCTTGCAGTCTTCTCTGATTCCGCAACTACTGTTTCTATTTACTGCACAGCATGCAAAGCTGTTCTCTAAGCTTGCCTTGCAAAACCCAGGGAATCCTTTTCGCCCATATTTCCTCCTTGGCAAGAGAAAATGAAGTCAGCTATATCCAATGTCTTTTTATCTCTATGTCATGTTTTTGCAAAGATAGAAACAAATACGTCCTGGTCACTCACAGTTGATCCAAAGGATAGAAAGTGACTATGAGAGTCTTGGAGTCCCGTTTCTGGTTAGAAATGGCTCTGAAGAAGAGCTTTTCTGTGCTACCAGAGGACTACCAGTTAGCGACAGGCACGTCTCTTGCTGCGGGCTGCCAGCACAACTTTCCTTTCATTGACCTTCTGAGCAGCAGCCGCTCTCTTCCCTGGGGATCATCCAGTGCACATTTTCCAACAAGACTCCTCACGCAGACGGCATTTACATTTCCTATTAACCTTTATAGGCCGACCAGATGCAGAACACTCAGCCCAAGTCCCAGCCCCAGCAATGGTAGAGCAGTGACAACGCCTGGCTCCCATTCAGGGCAAGGACCACACATTTCTACCAGTCAGTTAGGGCTAAGATAGGAGTTTAAAAGACTGCATTTAAAATATACATAGCAGCTAACATTGAAATAAGATATGTATGAAACAATCTGAGTGAATAGGCATTTGTCTCAAGTTCATCCTTTCAGATGAGCCTGAAATGGAAACCAAGCAGCAGACAGCAGAAGCATCAACCCTGTCTTTGCTCACTTCTTGGGCTGAGGCCTGGTCTGTGCGTGGATCTGCTCAGAGTGCAGCAAAAGACAAAGAAGAGGACTGTTTTTATTAAACTGAAATCAAGAAAATATGATACTTTGTGAAAGGGAAGCCGTGAGAACACGTACAGAAGTGAAACCAGCCAGCATCATATCATATCACAGAATCATAGAATGGCCTGGGTTGAAAAGGACCGCAATGATCACATAGTTTCATCCCCCCTACCATGTGCAGGGTTGCCAACCACCAGACCAGGCTGCCCAGAGCCGCATCCAGCCTGGCCTTGAATGCCTGCAGGGATGGGGCATCCACAACCTCCTTGGGCAACCTGTTCCAGTGCATCACC
>JAOWBP010052120.1:0-10108 GCA_028571105.1 Tragopan temminckii
CAGCCTGGCCTTGAATGCCTCCAGGGATGGGGCATCCACAACCTCCTTGGGCAACCTGTTCCAGTGCCTCACCACCCCCTGTGTGAAAAACTTCCTCCTAATATCTAACCTAAACCTCCCCTGTCTCAGTTTAAAACCATTCCTCCTTATCCTTCATAGAAAGACTAAAAGACATTCATCATTAAGCCTTGCCCCATTAAAGCTTCTCATCAATAACATAATGCAATATAAAGACCTTTCAAGCCAGTGGAACAGACTCAGATGACCTCAGATGTTCTCCTATGACCATATTCCTTCATTTCAAAGGCATTTCAAAGCAATCTCTTAAACATATACCTAAATTGAAGGGTTGCCATTCTCACATAACGTTTGCTAAAACACAGCTGAGCTGTTATTACCTCGTGCTCTCCTCTCCTCTTCATCGGCACTCTTCAGAATTGGTGTTGCAGGTATTAGAGGTGATCCATTTCTCAGAAGGCTTTTGACACGGGCAGACAGAGAGTCTGCACTGCTACTGCCATCGCTCTCTTGCACTCCTCCTGCCTTGCTTCCAGCTGCACTTGTTTTTGACAACACGCTCTGGAAGCCTCTTGGGGCATTGGTGGTGCTGCCTGAAGTCTCTGAAGGATTTCCCAGAAGGTTTTTGACACAGGCAACTAGTGAATCCCCACTGCTACTGCCATCGCTCTCTTGCATGCCTCCTGCTCTGCTTCCAGCTGCACTTGTTTTTGACATCATGCTTTGGAAGCCTCTTGAGATATCAGCAGTGCTGCCTACAGGCATCAAAGGATTCCCCAGAAGATTTTTCACACGGGCAGCTAACGAATCTCCACTGCTACTGCCACTGCTTTCTTGTACACCTCCTGCCGTGCTTACAGCAACATTAGCTTTAGATAACGTGTTCTGGAAACTTCCCGGGACATTGATGACACTTCCTCGAGGCTCTGATAGAGAAGGATTCCCCAACTCTGAAGGTCTTTCAGCGCTGAGTTCACTATTTGCATTGCTTTGTGCAATAGCCACAACAGCAGGTTGGTTTCTGTCTGTAGTTACACTGCTACAGCCTTCTGGCTCAGACCTTCCTACAGATTTTCCTGTCCTAAACTCTCTGGTCACCTCCACCACATCTTCACAACTGCACAAACTGGCATCAAAAGAACGTTCCCATTTTAAATCATCTTTGCAAGAATCCAGAGGCTTTGGTATTGATCCCTCTTGGATACTACTTTGGTTCATACTCTCAGCCCATGACATGACCTTCTGAAACTGAGGGATGCTGTCTTTCACTAACTCAGAATCCTGGGTGCCATCCTCCTTTTCAATCTGCACTGGGGAAGATTCAGTTTCTCCAGAAGATGCACTGGAAAAGACAGGGTCACGCCAGCTGCCAGCTATGTTCTCTGCCTCTGCCAGAAGTTTACGTATTTCTTGCAATGCACCAGATCCAATCACAGAATCACTTTCTTGACCCTCATTTTTCTCGCTCCCTGCACTTGAAGTTTGTGATCTTCTCTCCTTTTCATCTTTAACTCCAGCCAAAGGACTGGCAGTCCATCTCTGTGAGCTGCCATTCACATCTTTCGATTCCTTTTTAGCTAGCAGATCCTGAACACTTTTTGCAACAAGCATGGGGCTCTCTCTGTTAGAATGGCAATCAGGTGGAACAGTCTGCAGGTGCTGGCTTGGCTCAGCTAGTTTGGAGACAGCTGAACATTCTGTCTCCAGTTGTGTGGAAAGAGGAGCAGTTACCTCTACTGTGTGGCACGACATAGTGCACTGACTCACGGGTTTTTCTCCAAAAGGTAATGAGAAGCGGGGAGAGAGTTCTCTGGGTGAAAAAGTATCAGAATCAGTTTCCGAATTCATTGGAATAGAAATACTGGCAGTGGAAGTGCCAGAGTTGAAACTCGTCTGTATAACATCAACCGCTGCCAGCAATTCACCTACAAAGAAACAGAAGATTCTTTTAAGTTGGAAGCTCTGGGATACAGCCACATCAGTAAAGACTCCTTTTTCCTTGTACAAAAGGGCTTGTAGAGGAAAGGAAGAATTACAAATACTGGAACAACACTTCCATGAGAACAGTCTACAGAAAGCAAGCCGTTGGACCACGACAGATATCAAAGAGACTAGAGAACTGGACTTAAATAACTTGCTTTTGAATAAATGGTGACCATATATTTTAAATGTTCTTAGCTAAGTGACGTAATGATGTCTTTACGTCTAAATGAACACTTGGATTATAAAAGAATCCCTGCAAGATACAAGAGCAATGTGGGACAGCATTTTCAAAATGCCACACAGTACAGGTAAGTTTGTTTATTACAGCTGGTTAAAAAGGTCCAGAAGCAGACAGGATGAACATTTAACATTTGGGTATGTAATACCTAATTGCTCTCTAGAAATGAACTTAAGTGTTCTTAAATCCATGCAGGCACGCTCACAACAGTGAACAGCCAGCTCCCAACAGCTGCCTGCTATTTTGCTCCTTTAAAACACTACTTTGTTTCGTGTCCCAGTCATTGACATTTTCAAGTACATTAAGTAGCCCAGACAACTCTGCCCCTGAACCCACTGTCAGGTTGTTTCAGTCGCCAAATCTCTGCTTAAAGAAGGAAACAGTAATAACAGAAAATAAGCAAGCCCAACAGCCTTAAGAAAGATGCATTTAATCACTTCTGATCAGAAAGATGGGTCAACATAGGGTATTTGAAAAGTCACTGCTGTTTAAAGAGCTAGACAGGCATTTGTTGTAAAGAGGCTGCAGATCTTTTATTCCCCACTGAATACAAGGGGGACAAATGCCAAACAATATGCCAAGGACATACATTTTAAGTACTTGCAATGCACATTTTAATGACATACTACATGGTCATGCTACAGAAGAACATCTTAACTTTAGCTTTTCTTCATATAGAAACAAGTCAACACTTCAGGTTGTATCAATATACTTTTTTTTATGTTGAGATGGACTGATCAGTTTTAGTGTCTATAACTTTTTGCCACACTGAACAAGCCCAGGAAGTCTCAAGAATGAAGAGAAATGAAGAGTCATTGCACTCACAGGAAGAAAAGGTCTGGTAACACAATCTTTACTAAGCATTTTTTTTTTAATCTTGCTTTATAAGAATTCTTGAGAAAAGAAAAATAAATGTAAACTGCCACTGGCTAGGAGATGTCACAGAGACAGAATTTCTTAGCAAAAAAAGCATGTTTCCAAAGGTTTTAATGCTTATTTTTTCAATGCCAAACATCTCACATCTGGGCTGGTTGAAGATCAAATAATGTGAATGAAACTGGAGCATCATAAAATGGCCTCGGTTGAAAAGGACCACAATGATCATCTAGTTTCAACCCCCTGCTATGTGCAGGTTCACCAACCAGCAGACCAGGCTGCCCAGAGCCACATCCAGCCTGGCCTTGAACGCCTCCAGGGATGGGGCATCCACAGCCTCCTTGGGCAACCTGTTCCAGTGTGTCACCACCCTCTGTGTGAAAGGAGGAGAAGGAATGCGTATCAAATCATAGGAGAAGAAACAGACTTGACACTGCCAGGCCAAGAACAATCTCAGAGGTACGTGCTCACTAAGATTTGCACATCACAAGGCCTTCTTTCCCCATACCTTGTGGCTGCTGAATGGTCCTTGTCAGCGTGTCAGTGGAGCCCTTCAGTGTCCTGAGGTCTGAAGGGGAAAATTCAACTTCCCTGATTGGTCCTCGGGGTACAAAAGGAGTCAGTATAGTTCCAGGTGACTGGTCGATGCCAAGGTTGCGAAGGTAGATCTGGCAAAAGGAAACACATTGCATTCTTAGAGAACGTCGATCAATTCTGAAGCTGTACAAGTTTTTACCATCCACAGAACAGTTTGGTTGGAGGGGATCTTCGAAGACCGAGTCCAACTGCCTGACCACTTCCAGAACAACCAAAATTTAGGGCATATCACTGAAGCCATTATCCGAATGCCTCTCAAGCACTGACAGAAATCAGGCACCAGTCACCCTTCTAGGAAGCTCATTCCAGTGTTTGACCACCCTCACCTTAAGAAACGTTTCTTAATATCAAGTACAGACCTCCACAATCATAGTGCTGCTCTGTGCTATTTCCACATGTCCTGTCATTGGCACCCAGAGAGACTGTCACTTTTCTTCACTTTCCCTCCCAGGTCCAGCACTGCAGCCTCTCATTTCCCAGTGCCTGTATCCAGCACTGTTCCTCCCCATGTGCAGCACACAGCATTTGCCCTCACTGAAATTCATGTTAGAGCATGGAACAACCATCAGCAAACCAGATCCCTCTGCAATGCTTCTTCCCTCCCAGGGAGTCAAGAGCACCTCTCAGTTTAGTACTGGCAGGCAATTTGCTGAGGATGCACTTCACTCCAGCATCCAGGATCACTGATAAAAGCACTGAATGGGACTGGCCCTAGAACCGAGACCTTGGGAACACCACTAGCCAGATGTAGCCTCATTCCCTGTAACACTTTGACCTCTGCCATTCAGTCAGTTCATCACCCAGATGAACTCAGTATTGCATGAACCTCTTCATCACACAGCTGGACAATTTGTCCAGAAGAATGCTGTGAGGGACAGCATCAAAGGCCTTACTTAAATCCTGACAGATTACACGCACTGTCTTCTTTCACCCACCAAACAAGTGACCTTTTCATGGAAGAACAAATCACCAAGGCAGGACCTTCCCTTCACAAACCCATGCTGACTATGCCTGATAATAGCTTTGTTCTTTAAATGCCTTTCAATACCCCCAGGACAGTTTTCTCCATAACTTTTCCAGGCAGAGGTTACACTAAGAGGTCTGCAGTTTCCTGGGCCTTCTCTCACATTCTTGTTGTAGATGAGTATAACACTGGCCAGCCTCCAGTCAGTGGGGACCCCCCCAGACTATCAAGACCTTTGGTAAATTGTTGAGGGGGTCCACCATTCCCTAACTCCCTCAGACCTCTGGGGTGAATCCCATCAGGCCCTCAGGACTTACCATCGTTCAGCTGATACAGCCATTCCTTTACAACTTCACTGACCACAACTGAAAAATCCCTACTGCCCCAGACACAGTCCTTCAACTTGGAAGTCAGAGCAGTCCAAAAATCTACCTTTACTATTAAAAACCGAGGCCAAGACAACATTAAATGCCTCCATCTCTTCCTCATTCTTACTCCTCAGGAGAACACCCTCAATCTGATGTTTCTCTTAGACCTTCTCTTGTCATTACATACTTTGAAAAGTTTTTTGTATTGTTGTCTGACACCACTTTGACCAGTGGGGAGTCAATCTGGGCTTTGGCTTTTCTTGTTTCCTCCCTGCAGATGCTGCAGCTCTGTACCCTCCCCGTGAAGTCTGACCTTGCCTCAAGTAATTTCTTTTCCTGCTGCAGCTCCAAGAGGAATTCCCTGTTCAGCCAGACCTGTTTTCTGCCCCACTGGCTTGACTTGCAATGGAGTGGAACTGCAGGCTCCTGGGCTTTTCAAAGGTGGCTCTTGAAAGGTAACCAGCACTCATGTACCTCTAAACTTCATACAGCAGACTTTATAGATCTTCACCTATTTCCCATGATTTGTATTTTTTTTTTTAACTAAACCCACATATATAAGCTTTTAATACGTGACCTAATCTCTTTTACCTTGTCAGTGGTTTATGAGAACAGAATTCCTCAGAATTAGGGCAGGAGAACATGCCTCATTATATTCATTAAAAATGGAGGTAACAGATAATCATTATATTTCATCAATACTACTTAAAATATCCTTATCACAATATTTATATTTATTTCAATGCATATTTTCTGAGACAACTCAGAGAAGAGTGCTTCTAAAATACAGTTCCAAAAACCTAATGATTACAGGAGTCATCTTCTGAGAGGAGCAGCCACTTACTCTGAAGATAATTACATGTTTATCATTAATATAAATCTGCATTTGATTTTCTCCAACACTCAATAGCTATTAGTATAGTTAACATGGCTGCCACAATCTGCCCTCCATTCTCACCAAATATCCTAAAATGGGGAAAGGAAAAAGGAAATCTGCATCAGGCACATAAGACAGAACGGAGAAAAGGCACACAGAAGCTTTGAATACCCTTCAAGAGCAGCATGAAAGAATCAGAAATTTATGTCTTAGGTACTGGAACAAAGTGAACAAGCAAGAGTATTTATAGGAAAAAGGCAATTTAATTTGCCAACGAGTTCTGTGTTGGTTTTGCTATTATTGCAGATCTGTGGGCGGGTGAAGTTCAGCTCCCTCTTGTGCAGCCTAACATTTCCTTAGTCAGCATTTGAGTCTCAGCTTCGTGTTTAGATAATTATATCCTGATCATATGAAAGAAGCTGGAAGATTAGAAATGGCTTATCAATGCTCTGCTAAAAGAGCTGTAAGCATCTTACTTACAAGTCTTTGTATCAAATAGATTTCACTCATCACTAATGCTATGCCCTGTTCTTTTCTTGGGTTTTTTATTTTCCACCACCATTAGCCACCCATCTATATGTTCTTCTCGCATTCTGTTACTATGATACCATCATTTATACCTTGAGGAAAAAGTATATATATATACACACACATTCTCTTTCCTGTGCCTGACCCTTTCTTTTCCCATATTCAATGTTACCTGAAAGTTATTTTGTTCAACTGAACTGCAATCATGGGTGAGATTCATCAGTAGTGCAAACCAGTAAAAAACCCAATTAATTTAGTGATGTAGACCAAAAAAGAACAGTGGGAAAAAAACTGAGATGACTCTGACACGAAAAAAATTAGAATTTGAAAAAGGATCCTTTAAGATTGATTAGGCATACATAAAAGATATCAACTGGTATTTCTGAAAGACTGACTATTGCTTTACAGGTTCCCTACATGACTGAGCATCAGAAACTAAATATAAGAGTGACAGCCTCAACTCAGACAACCCATCCTGCAGCACCAGGATTACCTACTGTCCTACTTACTCTAAGGCAGCTGAGTGTATTCAGATCTCTTCTTAATCAAAGATAAATAGGACTGACAAGTTCTTCTCAGATACTAACTTACCGGGATCCTTTCTTCAATATTAAGCTCTTCTTTCTCTGGAGTCTCCAAAACAGTGGTCGCTCCGACAGAGATGAAGTTGTCATCATCTGCACTGGTGAAGAAGTGCCTGGTAACCATTGAAGAACACCCTGGGGAGCCCAAGGCCCCATGGCTGCTCTCCCCAGAACGAGCAGGAAGATTCAGACTATCTGAAGAAATATCACCAAAACTGTCCGTGCCGATGTGACCAATATCTAAGTCATGAGGCAGTTTTTGATTTTCAAGACCATCACGTTTTTTCTGGTCACCAGTTGGAGAGTTTCCATCCTCTTTGATGAGGTGAGCAACTCTTTCACTGGAAACGAAAGCATTTGGATATGAACTTTGCCCCACACTGCTACCTTCAGCACCTTTATCAACAGACCCAGAAGCAACCTCAGTTGTAAGCTGGTGTATCAAGGAGCCTCCTAATCTATTTTCAGGCACTCCTGAAACGTTACTTTTTCCTTCTACAGGCTGCACTGCTTCTGTGTTAACTGGTTCAACAACATCAGTCTGGGAGTTGTTCTTACTTGCAACGTTTACTGAGTTGTCAGACTGAGATCTAGTAAGAGGGTGGACACACTCTGAGATTTTGTTATGAAAATGAATATTTTCCAGGGAATGCGTCCCTCCAGAAGGAGCAGCAATACCATCTTTAGGGTTTCTGCTGCTATTTTGCATTGACAAAATATTGTTTGCAGAACTGGCAATTGCACTGTAGGCTTTCTTTCTATGTGAAATTACACCCCGGTCACTTGAAGCCAGCGCATCAGACATACTCTCTGGCTGGCTCATATTCCAAGTGTCCACCTTCTCCAAGAAATTAAGTGATGGGAGTGACTGAATTCTTCCAGTGTGAGGATATTTCAGTTTTAAGGAGTCAAAGTGCTTGTCGTTTTCTTTTTGGGCACGCTGGAGAGAACATTGCTTCTCAGCAGATGCAGGTGTACTAGTAGATGACTTCCCAGAATTGTCTTCATTTAGGCATAAAGGAGAGGCTTGAACATCTGATTTGATCACACGAGCACCCAGTTCTGTCTTGACATTTTTGTTTAAAAGAATCCCTGGAGTAGACTGATAGCTTGGATGGGAGAAGTGTCTAAAGAACGAGCCATCATCTACAATGAAATTAAGTGAAGGGGAAATGTCTGTAACTTTATGTCCCCTTTCTATGGAAACATCTGAAATAGTTAATTCAGCCTTGCGAACTCCAGGCTCCACTTCCACTTGGGGATTTTCACTGCAGGAAGGAGGGGATTCCATGTTGCTCATGACTAGTTGTTTAGGGGCACTATCACTGGTGCTTGGCACAATCGGGCTCAACTCCTCCTCTCTCAAACCTTGCTTCTCCTCACGATCCAGGAAAGCTCCCTGGACTTCATTATCAACAGCTACAAACTTCTTGCTTCCAAAGTCATTCAAATCCACTCGGCGCTCCTTGGACTCTCCAGCTATTTCTGAAGTCTTGGCAGAAAACACATCCTGTGCACCTGAATCTTTACCACTGCCTTTCTTCAAATCATCAGATAATGTCTTAGAAGAACCAAGCTCAGAAACTTTTTCTTCTTCCAACCTCTCTGGATATCTCAGGCACCTTTCTGACTCACTTTCAGCCATTTTTATCTCTTCCATTTGCATCTCTCTTTCATCTTTTCCTGAATTCTTTGTCAAGGCTGTTTTACAAGAGGAATTTTCAGAAGATGAGAACTCATCACGCCTCAATAACTCTTTTTCTTTCTCTGAAAGCTCAAAAACCGGAGCCAGCACATTGTTGTCAAAAGTGAAACATTCATCTCCTGTAGAAGTACCACAGGTCTGCTTTACAAGTGAAGCTTCCATTTGGTTCATTGCTTTGTCACCCATCTGGGGGATCGATGCCTTCTCATTAGTATCATTTTTGCAGTCTTTACTCGCCTCCTTGTTCATAAGTAGTTCAGAAGAACGAGAGGCTTGATGAGACAAATAGCTGGCATCACTAGGTTCTGTCTGCCTGAATGAAAGGGGATGCTGGGACAAGGAGCAGCAGTCACTGGGAGCATCAGAGGGTGTTTCAACATCTGTCAGCCAGGCAGCTTCTGGGATGTGCAAAGGATTTGAATGCTGCTTAGAAGCACCAGAAACATCAGGAACTCCTCTATAAGAAAGGAGAACAGTAAGTACATTTCCAGTGACGTTTTTTCATTTCAACATTTGTATTTTCTGCTTTAGTGTAAGAGGCTAAAAGAGGACTTAATCCAAACAATTAGGGTTTAGTAACATACACAAATGCAACCTCTAAAAAGGGGAAAAAGAGAGTCTCAATAATATCAGAGAGCTCTACTGACTACAAAATAAAAATCTGAAAATGAAATTAGTTTCAACTTAGTATATCATTCTTTCTAGTCAGTTTAAGACTGGAGAATTTTGCTTGTTTGTATTTTACAAATTATAATGCATATGAGTTAAATAATTGCAAAACAGACAAAGTCCAAAGAAAATAGAGAAATTGCTTACATACTCCAAAAAGCATACAAAAACATATATATTGTATATGATATGTACTAAGGAACGCAGTTTATTGGGCAATACTATTGGTAGGTGGATGGTTGGACTAGATGGTCTTAGAGGTCTTTTCCAGACTTAATGATACTGTGATATGTATGTTTATACGTAGACTTTTTTCCTCTTTAATAACAGGGTAAAGACTTCTTGCCTTCCTCACATAAGAGTCATTTGCCACACGTTCATATGAAGGCTTTGACAAAGACTTCAAGGAAATTGCTAATGCAGTAATCTGTACTTTATATTAAAAAAATGAAGTTTTTAAATCACACATTGCTCTAATACATACAAAGCATATATAGAATAAATCATCTAGATCCAACCCCTCTGGCACAGGCAGAGACACCTTCCATTAGATGCGGTTGCTCAAAGTCCCAACCAGCCTGGCCTTAAATACTTCCAGGCAGAGGGTATAATGTACATGCATATCTGTAAATGCACTAATTGCTATTTGAAATACAAGTTGGATCAGATTTTTGTCCCCAGAATTCAATAAATTTTATTTC
>JAOWBP010052121.1:0-13748 GCA_028571105.1 Tragopan temminckii
CATCATTACTTGGCTTTTAATTATAGGTGGTCTGTAGATGATGGAATATTTATTGTTCTGTATTTTGTTAGCCAAATTTTTGGAACATTTATTCTCTTTCATAGTGATCTTCTGATCAAGCCAAGGCTGACATGTGCTATGTTATTTGTCCTAAGAATGTTAAAAGTATGCGAAAGTGACAGGGGCAGGAAGTTCTTTATGTGATTCCAACTTCCATTCTAAGTGTGTGAAAAGGTGGAATGGACCCAACAGCTGAAACCTTTTGGAAACTGTACTTTAAAGTCAAAAGATTTCAGTCTTCCAAATTACCAATTATGAAAGCCGCGTGACATGAAAAATATTTCTGGAAATAAAAGATTGCATCACAAGTATGTATTGCTGAGAATGCATTTAAAAGGCATACAATGAAAACAGTGACATTCAAAATGCATGTTCTTCATTGTGTCCATGTTTGTCAACAAATAACATGGTCAGTGTATGACTTCATAACTTAGGAAAATGATCTTATAAATACCTATTAGAAAATATCAAATTGATACTGTGTATTTTGTTCTGGAAGAAGCACCATGAAACATATTGATACTGTACTTCTCTAAAAAAATGTGATGATTAATACTGCATATATCTAATTATAATTAACTATTTACTAATCATGTTAGTGTTACCTAGAAGCTCTGATTACAAATTGATGCCCTATATACAACATAGAACAACAATCACTGACCTGCAGAAATCATCTGTATATTTGACCTAGTGTTTAAACTTGAATTCCCATATTTCCTAGGCTTTAAGAATGTTTTACCTTTTAAAACTACTTAAGTTGACCAAATTGAGCAGTTGTAGAAATGTTTGACAAATTTCAAATTTTAAGTGAAATTTGGCTTTACTGGCTAATTTATTTGGCACATATTTTGCTGTAGTATTTTTAAACATGCATTAGATAAAAAGCTTCACGGTGTTCTAATTCTGATTTGGCATCCAATTCCATATAAATACTAAAAAGATGGAACATGTCTGGGAAAAGACAGAATGTGATTTCAGAAAGTTCTGTCACCAGAATGCAGTTAGTTTGTTTTGTGTGCATATCTAAATAAAAAGGACTAAGGAAACTACAAATGTCTGAAGTTCAGCAGTAGCACTCTTGGCTGTGGAAGGCAAAGTATCTTTAAGGCATCTTTCCTAAATCTCTAATGCTAAGAGCATTATAATGCCAACTAGATTCCGCAAAGAGCTACTGGAAATCTTCACCCTTGTGCTCTTCACCTAATTACTCGTCAACTAAGCCAGCTCATCCTGCTGTACTTCATAAGTGTTTAAAACACCTCTTCAGACCTCATAGGTAGTGGCACAGGTCTGCCTAGCTGCATTCAGGCAAATGCTGCCTAAGAGAATCACCAGATGACTGAAAAATAATCTTAGCATAGGATTTAATAGTGCATAGAACTACTTATTTCAGTTAATGTACCTGTCACAAGCAGCCATGTTAGCTACCAGATGTGATTTGTTTGAAACATGGATTCTGAGAGGAATCCAAGGATGTTTACAGTGTTACAAAAAACAGATTAGATGACATGCCTTAAATCTTGAAAATAAATTTAATTTTTAAAGCTTAAGAACTATAAAGAGAAATCAGATTTATATTGTTTCAAAGTATTTGTCATTGCTTAGGGAGAAATAAATAGCAACTTTAAAATGATGCATGTTGAAATATATTTACACCCTGTTTATTTGTGAAAATGATAAGGAAAATGAATAAAGAGACTGCATTCACAGGGGGATATATGGTCAACTGTTGTGTGGTGGAGAGAGATTGGGAATTAGAGACAGGGAGCACAAACATTTTGCTGAGACTCAGTGGCATATCTGGTGAAGATCCTTTACTGAGTTGTAATATACTAAAGAAATAACTTACGACATTTACTGGCACAGAGAAACCAACCTACTATCTATCTTAAAGCAGATGTTATTTTCATGTTGCTTCAGCTGTGAAATGCCAGGTATTTTCCAGATATGTTGCAAAAGTGTTTATTAAATAATTGCAGCAGAAATATGCTTTTAGAAGTGTTACTGACACTCCCTTGATAGGCTTTAGTTTGTATTACCTTAAGCTAGTGCTCATTAATGAAGCAAATACTGAAGTCTCATTGAGGCAGGATATCCTTAAAGGAGGCATAGATAAGCTGAAAGTAAAAAGAACTGGTGAAGCCCTGGTGTCCTGCTAGTAGTCATGTGCAAACTGCCACCAAAGTGTTTGAGGAATTAATAAGCAGTTGATATTCATTTTGATTTAATTTCATGTTTAGCTCCAATTCAAGACGGTACTCAACCTTATGTTGCCCATCCTAACTACAGACACTTAAATATCATCTAAATTGGACCTAAATGCAAGCTTATAATGCAGTGCATTCCACTACTGTCTCAAATTAGAATTCTTCTTAAATCAGAGGCTAATATTGCTATTTTTTTTCCCCTAAGTGTATGAAACCTTCAGATTTGTGTTTAGGAAAAAAAAACAACCTTTTAACAATAACATACGCTTCTTCACTGCTGTTTTCTATGAAATTCGGCATGTGTATTCTGTAAGAATTGTATGCTTGGCAAACTGTGGAAAATTCTACAAATTATAAAACGAATATAAAATATACACACTAGTTCTGTCTAAATGCTTAAAGCATTTTTATATAATGAAGCGTTCTTATTTTTGTCTATGCATATTTTTATATGTCTATTTATATGTATATATTTACCTATGCTTTGAAATCTGCGTGCTTGTGTTTATTTGCAGTATTACACATTTAAACAAATGCATTTAATGCATCTATTTGAATGTGATGCATCACATACATGTGTGAACATTAATGTTTTAGTCAAAGATATTAAAGACAAAACATATTATGGCTAAGATTTTCTTATCTTTTAAAGTTCTGAAATTAAAACCTATGGTTAAAATGTATGGTTAAATAAAATTATACAATATTAAAACGCTGTAATAGAAATACTGCTGAACTACCATGCTTGTATGAGATTCATAATTTTAAATGTCCTACTCTAAGTATATGTAAAATCTCAACCATAACAACGAACTAGGTTCCTTTGCATTTGATCTGTAATTTTAGATTGTATTGTGCATGTTGAAATGTAATTGAGAGAAAGTGAAATTATTCTGCTAGAATAAAACGTGAGTAATTAGTGGGATAATTTTCTTGTATAGCTAAGTACAGTGCTTGTTCCTAACCATAATATGAAGATGAAACATATTTATGCATACATGTCTTTTATCTCAGGGAGTCAACTACTTTATGTCCAAGGGCATACTAGATGATTCGCCAAAGGAAATAGCTAAGTTTATCTTTTGCACAAGAACACTAAATTGGAAGAAGCTGAGAATCTATCTCGATGAAAGGTAATTTGAATTTCTTGTGAGGAGAAAGCCACTATTTGTTTTCAATGCACAGCAACCCTGACAATATTTATTTTGCTTGTAATTTTATTGATGTAAAAATACATGGAAATGCAACTAAGTAATGCTGCTGCTAAATCTGAACAGTTCCTTAGTTCCAGAATTTTGATCATATAGGAACCTCTGAAAATACTACATATAACCAGTGACTCTCACACAGTTTGCTATTTCACTATTTTTGTAATTCTTCTTATAAATTGTTTAGAAAGTATAGTGTGCATTTAAGCTGCACAGGATAGTCTCTACTGTATGACATTTAGATTTTATATATATTTTACTGCTTTTTTTTTTTTTTTTAATATCTGGTCTTCCTTTTTTCATATGTAGTATGAATGTTAATAGGAAAAAGCAGTTGTTCTACCAAGTGATTGCAGCTTTTTAATTCACGATCAATTCTCTAACCACTATTTGATTTTCCAATGTTTCTCAAATAGGAGATATGCTCACTCCCTTAAATGTAGCAGAGCACCCTCTGGCTGAAAGCAGCAGGGTACATTGTCCCTGCTGTACCATGCTCTCTTATCCCTACAGTGCTTTCTTTTGCCTACCAGCAAGATATCTTCAGCTTTGGGTGGTGCAGTATCAGGAAAGAGAAGTACAAACTACAAATTCAAACAAATTTGATAGAGGAGGAAAGTAATACCTATACTTAAATAGGAAGAGCAGGTGAACAGCAGCACTTACAGCAGGAATCCTGTCATGCATCTCATTCCCCTCAGCCTTCACTGCTAAACAAGTAAAAGCAGTCATTGTTTAGTGTCACCATCAGAGACAGATCTGTGCTGTAAAACTTCAGATTGTCATGTTTTAGAGCAATAGAAAAAACATGAAACCATTTACCAGATGAGACTGCAAGTTAATGATTAAATTTACCAACCCCTACTGCTATTATTTTTCCCTTCATAAAGTGAAATCAGGCAGAAGAAGTAAAAATTAGATTTCTAGATGTTAAAACATCCCACATGGTATTGAAATATATAATAGAAAGGATCAACATACCAAAATATTCTGTTTCCAAATTTACTTCAGATGTCTTCTGCACATCTGTTTATACAGGCTAGTTTGAATCACTTCGTTGTTCCTGTGTTCAGTGGAAAACACTTGGTAGCACTGTACCCTGATGGACTTAACCTTTCAAGAGGTTTTGTGAGCAAATTTTATCTAACTGAAACCTTTTTTAACAGGATGCTGCTACAATACCTTCTACTTAGGCACCAAAATATGTGCAAATATATTCCCTTTACTGCATTTTTAATGACTTCACCAGAAAATTAAATTCTGTTAGCCTTTACGTGTACTGTAAATGAATATGCAGGCAAAGAAATTTCTATTCTATTCTATTCTAAAGAAATTTCTATGGCTATTATTGCAAGTGTCTGATGAATGTGTATTTGTTCCTTGTATTATTCTAAAAACAATAGAATAAAACACTCTAAAGCTCCAAAACTATTCTAAACCTTCTATTTTGATTTTTAAACCAACTTTTCATGATCAAACAGGCTTTGAAAAAAAAAATCACTTCTCTAATTACCTGAGATTTTCTTCTACTAGGCGAGATGTTTTGGATGACCTTGTGACACTGCACAACTTCAGAAATCAGTTCTTGCCAAATGCACTGAGAGAGTTCTTCAGACATATTCATGCCCCCGAGGAGCGCGGGGAGTACCTTGAGACTCTCATAACGAAGTTCTCTCACAGATTCTGTGCTTGTAACCCTGATTTGATGAGAGAGCTTGGCCTTAGCCCTGGTAAGCAAAAAGAGCTTTTGTTCAATGAATCACTCTCTGTATTTCTATGTATGTTTGGATGATGTTACAGTTCACAGTAGATTTACGATCAGCACCTAAAGAAATATTTCTCAAAGTACAAACATGGCTTGATAGCATCTTTCATCTTTGTTGAGTATTCAGTCATCATCTCATTTGGGTTGAAAATGGGTAAATAAATAACATGAAGTTTATTTTCTTTGACCCAGTTGATAAGGGTGGGGGTATTTTCATGTTAGTTTTCCTTCACTTTTTTTCTGTGCTTAAGCTGTCTAGTATCTCTAAAATCCCTTCTGCAAAGATCTGCACATTTAATATTTTGCCCTGTGGATAGTTCCATAGAAAGTAGAGGGAATTTTGAACCTCACTGAAATTAAAAAGCATTTCTAACTGGTAGTAGGGAGCCAATTTTTAGCAGTGGGACCACTTACATATTAAAGATAAACTTAGCAGGATGTTGCCTTTAGATTACAAAGACTTTAAGATTCCATTTAAATGAATGTGTATAATGATATCAGTGATTTTTGGATACTGTAGAAATACTAAGAGATTTGTAAAAGTTCATTTAGCAATGTGCTGATTCTATTACTTTGAAAATGGTTATATTAAATTTTATGACAGTGGGATATTCCTTTGAATTCTAATATATTTTTGTATATGCAATTTTAGGCCCAAATGCTGAAGACTGCGTAAGAATTTTGGTCAGGCAACAATATTTTTAATGATCATAACTCCCTTTATTTTATTTTATTCTCTTTTGTCTAGATGCAGTTTATGTACTGTGTTACTCTTTGATTCTTCTTTCCATTGATCTAACCAGCCCTCACGTGAAGAACAAAATGTCAAAGAGAGAATTCATCCGGAATACACGACGAGCTGCACAGAATATTAGTGAAGATTTTGTAGGGCACCTTTATGACAACATCTACCTTATTGGCCATGTGGCTGCCTAAACGCACAATTTGCTAGCACAATTTGTAATTTTCAAAAACTACATAGTTTCAAGAAATAGATTATTTTGTAGAGATGGGGGTTATTTTAGTGCTGGTCATTCTAACCTCTGTATGCAATCAAAGTTTGTGTGTAAGTGTATGTATGTGTAAACTACCTTTTCTATCTATTTACTGTGGGAATGGAAGGATTTGGAGATTTGTTTTTCATAATTTTTTTAATTTTGCACAAAATAGTGCCGTTAGTCTGACACAACTAATTACAAATGCTAAAACTGACATTACAGTCTAAGCTGACAAAGTGGTGGATTTGTGCATTAGATCTGCTTGAAACTTTAAGAAGTTCATTCTTTTTAAGATACTGTGTAATGTGTATATATTTAACTAAAGAGATTTATAATCATAATTATTTTATTGTAAAATATTTTAACTAAAATTTCTCCTCTCTCTTAAAAGTGTACTTCCTTCTTTTGCATTAAACTTTTTTTTTACAGTGCTAATTACCTCAGATACATAAGTTAGAGAAACATAGGTCTCAATACTGTGATAAAGTTTAGCTTTTTTTTTTTTCTGAGGGATGACAGAACACTTGTAAAGTATCTAAGTTAATATTTAATACTATATGACTAACTTGAATAACCATATTGGTCACATAGGCATAGCCTAGGGAAAACGTGCATGTTGCACAGAGATAGAAAACTTATTTTGCTCGCAGTAGTTAATGGTGGTATAGAACAACTACAATCAGCTATTCAGCCCTGTAAGCAAGGAAAACTTGAACAGGAAAAGCAGTGTAGGGAAGCTAACATTGCTGCTTTCAACCATCTCCCTTAGTCTGGAAGTGTCAGTGATGGAAACAGCCAGGTGAATTTATAGCAGATGACTCATTGTTAAAGCTGGTAAGAGCTGTGACCGGGCAAGCTTAGAGTGGTGACTGTGCAAGACTGGAGCTGTTTCAGACTGTTCTGGCCAACTCAGACTATTCCTAAATCTCTTTTGTAGCTAGATTTTAAATAGTTCTAGACTTACGAAAATACTTGAAAAATTGTTTCAATCAGGTTGTGTCTTATATTCTCTGATACATGCAGAATATTAGCTGTGCATTTGCAGTGCTAGTGCAGGAAGTTATTAAGCATTTGCCTTGTTTTAGTTCATATTGCAATGCTTCTCTTAAACTGACATCATATGTAGTTGAAATAAGAGCCATTCCTTAATCTCTTCCTGATTATATTTGTTTATATAATACTCAGCTATCTCTAGCATCTGTTTTTATCATAATAACTAAAAGGTATATCATTTTTACATGCCACACCATGAGATGAGGTAGGAAGATGTTCTTAATTGTGTTTTACAAATCTCTGTAGAGGTGGTTGTTGTTTGTTTTTAATGTAAGAAGCTTATGGCGGAGCCAGAAACTGAATGCAGCTCATACTCATGGACGTATACTTTGCCTACACTGCTGCTTTCTTTTTGGCACTGAGTGGATATTACATTTGTCTTAGATGTGAGAAGAATGATGACTGACAATATACTAATTTCAGTCTACATAAGGGCTACATAAATAATGGGGGAAAAAACAGTGCTACTGCTGGTACCTCAAGTATTTAGTAGAAAAAATTATGCTCATCACTCTGGTCCACATGCGAAAATGCACCCAGAAAGAATTGTAATTGTAAATTACCTCTAATCAAATTTAAACATAATTTGTATTTGTGTGGCATACACAACCAAAGTCAGGAGCCAGCAGTATTGCAGCAATCTTCCTGTGAAGTTTTACAGTATTGCTTCCCTCTCTCGGGGTAAGCTCTCATCACTTCATTCTGGGTCCTTTCATATATTTCAGAAGGCTCAAGGATGCATTCCTTAATCATTAGTCATCAATTAATGTCAAACACAAAATGTTAAAAGCATAATATTAAACATTGCCTTAGGCAAAGGTCTCTAGTCCTGTTTAAAAAAAAAAAAAAAAAAAAAAAAGTTTTTAAAAAAAAAAAAAAACAAGAAGGGTAAGCATGTGCTCCTTAAAGTACTTTTACATGAAGGCTGCAGAATACCACTTCCTAAAATACACTCTTCAGATGTTACATACATACAAATAGGAATTCCATGAATTCTGAAGTTTCAACAAGTTACAATCTTATCAGGAAAAGTTTTCTTCTGGGACCACAAATGCAGCTCAGAGTCTAATTCTCTTTTTCCTGGCATCTCCATTGACATCAGAGATAGTGGTTTTGATTCTACACTGATATGAGAGTACAATTCATTAATCTACATTTCTCTTAATTTCTAATGACTCTCAGTTCCTATCCTCAAACAGATAGAGAACAAAGCCTCCAGGCAGGCAGAATATGTTCTTTCTGAAGTAGTTGAATACATTTATTAACAAGGTTTAGAAAGCTTCAAGGCCCATGTAACAACCAAGAAGATAAATTAGAAACAGGAGAATATGCTTAAAGTTTCTGTAAATCCAGAAGGAAAAAAAAAATTACTCCTATAAATAACAGCTTATGATCTTCACAAGAAATTTTGAATAGTGTTAATTGATTAGCACCCAACTCATGTTATACATTATATTAGCAACTCAGAGTGGATAGAAGGCATCTAACTCAACGTGCCATGTGTGAATTCTTTTAGAAATATCCAATAAAACAAAACTGACAATAAACATTTCATCTGTTCTTTTTTCTTTTGAGGTTTGAGTCATTCTGTACAGTGGTAGATAAGCAATTTTTTTCATTTTTAAGGATCACAATTTTTCATAAAGTTAGACAGTTTTCTGCCTTGTTTTAAAAGGGATGGGAAGCTGCATGCAAAAATTAAGCATATTACCAATGGCAAAGATAACGTTATCTTAGTCATGCTCCAGAAGTACTCTATAATGGAAGTTTTGGGCAGTTTCTTCTTCAGTGCATTGCTACTTTCTCCATGTATGTTTTAAAAGAGAATAGTGATAGATACTTCATTGATCCAGGTGTTACTGAGTCTGTTCATTGGCGTGCTGTGACGATAGCTACTTGATCAAGCATTTTGGAAGATTTAGGTAGAGGATTCCAAATCCAGTTACATGAACATGATCATACTTGATCATACTCCCAAGGTACTGTGTGATTCCATTACTGCATGTCCTTTGAATTTTGGTCATGCATCTTACCAGCTTGTACCAGTACTCCATGTTCTTCGAGAAACTATGGGATAACTTCGTTCTGAAGGAAGGGGCTGCAGCCCATCCCCCTACAAATGCTAGTTATTCTGCTCTTAGAATACCAAAGTTGTGTTCTGAATGGCCATTTCTGAAATTTTGCTGACTTTAGTATAGTTTGGATGTGACAAAAGGACAACTGTTCTTTGTTCATGTAGAGGAAACTAGTATACCGTAGTCCATGTCAAATGTCACATTACACAGCTCATTTCTGGCTGTATTAAATTCTGAGCCTTCATTTGTTTAAAGAATAGGATGTATATTACACGTTCATGTGGCTTAGTTATAATCAGTTTCTGACATTCTATGTTTTCTCACGTTTCTAAAACTTGAATAGTTTCCACTCACCCTCCAAACTGATTTATACTGGTTTGACTACTCAAAATAAAACAAAGCTTGTTCAACAAAATTGAGCCCAAATTGTTGTAGGCTAGAGACAATTTTGTCAGTTTTGAAGTGGGCAAGAAATTCTCATTCGGGAAAAATAAATTAAATTTGTTCTCTTCAACCTCTCTTTCCTATTCCTTCTAGTGAAAGGAATCTACACTGGAAAATAATATATTTAAAACAGCTTCAAAATAGAGATTTAGAGAAATAAACTTCAAATAGATGGGCAAATATATGTGACTATTTCCTCTGCAGTTTACCAGAATTTAGTAACATCTATTGCGTAAGTTTATGAGCAGGAATAGTTCTTTTTTGAAGTGGCAATACTTTTGTTCTCTGTGTAAGGCTGTGCAATCTGATATTTTTTCTAATTCTATTTTTTTCAAAATAAGTATTAAATTATTTTTAGTACTTAAGTAAAAACTGAAGTGCATAACTTTCTCATGTTAAAGTAATGATGTTAAGTGTTTAGAAAAGTCAAATTTACTTGCCTTGTATTGTATCACAGATGAGAATTTAAGATAAGGGTTTTTCTTTCTTTTCACATTTTTCATGTAAATATTGAAAGTAATAAACATTAGGGTAGATGATTCATCCTCTGCCATTATAAAATCTATCACTAATCTCAAAAGCTCTATTAAAATGGACAAAGGACAGACTAGAGGTTTTCCTGTGTCTCCCATAGGCACATTATGGTTTTGTTTTGTCTTAAAGAGAAATACTACACAATCTGTTATAACCTACATATAATAGTGATTTTAGTAAGATCAAGTTTTATGTGATCTTTTCATATTATTTATCAGATGTTAAGACAACATACAGTGTTTATAGTTGCATCATAACCAGATAGCTAGCATTACTTATAAAAAATGAATGTATATGTAAAAGGCTGCAGAGACCACATTGCTCCTTCATCACTTCAGTACTTTTGTTGACAGAGGTCTTCATGAATCTGCAATTTTTCTTTCTTATTCATCTATTTCTTCTCAAAGCTTGCTTAGATTATAAAATATTTAACAGAACACTTCCATTCCCTCTGTGCAGTTTTATTCCATTAAGAAGCAACTTTTTTTTCTGTATTTGTTATTGAAAAGCAAAAAGCTACAATTCATTGAAAAAATGAAGCCAGTCTAATTATCAGAGATGTTCACACATAGCATCTATTACAGAAAACAAGCAAAAAGCACTTCTCTGTTTTCTAGCCATCCAACAAACTCATTATTTTAAAGTTTAAAAATAATACCTATTGTGCATGTGCACATGACAGAAATCAGGAATATTTGTCTGAAAGCAATACGGTCAGGATATCGGTTCTTTTCATAGAGGGTATTCATTTGTAAAAGTTAGCTTTCTTCTTGGCAGTGTAGGAGAGGAATGTTGGATTTAATTTAAAATGATTAATGAGATTTTGTCAGACTCCCTGCCTTTACCACCACTGCAGTTTGTCAGCACAACAACTTGGGAAACCCGGACGCCACTCTGTCGCCCAAAACAGCTTTCCAGGAAAAAATAAACCTGAGTAACTATTGCCAGGTACATGTCAATGGGACTGTCTTTCAGCTGTTGACAGCTTAACTCTGAGTCAGGACATTTACACATTCTGAGGAAGTGAACCTCATTCATTATTTCAATGGCTGCATTTGACAGTGGGTAGCAGCGTAAACTTCAGTTTTCCAAGAAGGCTTAGCCTTTGTTATTAACCTTCTGGAAAATCCTATAATCCATGCAGCTGGGAAGTTATTTAAAAAGAAAAAAAAAAAAAAAAAAAAAAAAAAAAGTCAATGCTTGTTCAGTTAAGTTGTGTTGTTGTTTCTTTTTCTGGAGAAAGACCATCCACACAACCTGTCCCATTTTCAACTATGTTAAAGCCTGAGGCTCTCATTCTCCAAGCCATGCTCATGCCAAGAGGCTGCTGAGCTCCAAGGGATGCACTGCTGGGCTCAAGGCAGATAGATCTGTGTACATGTGTATGCTAATAGCCAAAAGCTAATCTGCTCACAATATCTGCAATGTGTAATCATGGCATCAGAAAAAGAGCAAGTCCTTTGAAATGTAGAGACTGAAAATGGTTTATGATTTGTCATCTTCCCTTTACCTGTAGGAATGTGATCAGCTGGACTATAGCTAGAGTACTATGTTCTTCTCAAACATCAAATATACAAAATGTCAAAAGCAGACCTTCCCCTTCCAAGCAAACACCAATCTGCCTGCACTGCACAAGCCTTTCTGCAGTCAGATAATTTACTGCCAGCCCTTTTCATTCAGTCCTGTAGACCTCTGTATAGAGCTGTTCTATCCACTATCTCAGTAGGCATCACAGAGGCTTAGGTGGTGAAAGAGACTTGGTGCTACTCTGCCACATCAGGGAGAAGATATTTCTTCTGGGCACGGTGCCTCAGGTGTCCTTCATATGACTTCCATGTAAGCTATTTCATACATGTTAGAAAAAGTATTTTCACAACTACTGTTTCCCTGTCTTCACATCAAGAACACAGAATAATTACTGCAGTTACGGGTAACACAATTAAATGGAAACATATTTTTATTACTGGAGAAGATTTAAATAGGCTCACTTGATTGCCTTCTGCAGCACTAATCGTCTGCATCACAAAACAAGCCAGGTTATCACTGAACTGCTGCTAAGATCTGCCAAGGAGAAGTGCGTCTCGCTTTGCATACCTCTCAGTGACAGTTGAGGCCCTGCATTTTTCCCCATAAATGTAACTTCTATTTATCTGTTCCAATTAGGAATAAATTTATAAAATTATAAATTTATAAATAATAAAATAAATTCAATAAATTTATTTGCTAATGTTGCATGCTGTCTAAACTCTGACAGTACCATTTCTGATTTGTAGTAGCAAAATGTGTTCTATATGTTCTTGGATTTTTGGTTTTTTTTCTTTTCCTGACACAGCAGTAAAACTTACAGTAAATACAAAAGATTTCTCTATCTAGTAATATGATAACAAACATTTGAATCTTTTTTCTATGGATAGCATTTAGACATATAATAAAATGCATAAGTCACATGGTTAGTAATCAGCTTTTGTTAAGACTTCCTTTTCAGCTTTTCTTAATATGAATTTATTAATATATTATTTCCTTTTCTTGGTATGAAGTGTTGCCAGTGTACATTGCACTGCATAATATATACTGAAAATCACAGCACTTAAAGGCCTAATTTGGAAATTTAAGTAGTAAGTAGATGGACTTTCTATATGAAGTAGATTTCATTTAAAAAGGTGAAGACTGAAACATATTGAGAATTCTTTAAATAGGTATTGCATAGTAATATTAAGTTCGTATAAATCAAGACTTATGGCTGGGCCTAAAGACACGTTTAGAGAAGCAGAGAGCCTGAAGCAAGAAATTATCTTTAAATGATAAATCTAGGTTTTCTTTGCTTTTGCCCAGACTGAGAAAGAAGTTTGAAGAGTAGTTTCTAGAGAATACCTGGTCCCAGTCCTGCTCACAGCTCATCCTCTCTCTTGCCAGAGCTAACAGCATTCCAGCGAAGCTACTCCTCTCCACAGCTGCCCAGAATTTGGCTTCCTCTGTATCCCAGTCTTCCCTTCCACAGATTAGCATGTGTAAGCCTGTTATTTTTACATTTTAAAGTGTTTCAGGAATTTCTTAACACTAGCTAAATAACAGCAGTTAAAATGTGTTCTCAGTGAGTGTTGATATTTTCTAAGTATAAACAGTTGTTCCTATTATACATAGGAAAGGAAGCTCATGTTGCCAAACATACAGCCTTATGTCAATAAATTCAGTCTCATCCCTATTCCAAATTCATCCCCAAGTCAATTCTGCTAATGCTGGTTTACAATCTCTAGACTGCTCTGGAAGCTGTTCACTACATACTTGATCTAAGCAGAATCTTATATAGAATATGGGGTCCTTTAGTGACTAAACAGATCACTGAGATACAGCACTTGAGGAGGCTTATCTACATTATTCTTACAGTGCATTTAGCAAGACAC
>JAOWBP010052122.1:0-13748 GCA_028571105.1 Tragopan temminckii
ACACCTATGCTTTTGTAGCTCCTACTAGCTGACGTGCTTTAGGTATTTAAATATCTTTCTCTCATAATCTGTTCCTAAATGCGTGGGCTCAGTAAAGCAGCAAGGATGCAAAATTAAGTGAAGTATTACATGTCTAATATGGACAATTATATGCCTAATTTCTACCAATTCCTATAACTACACGTACAATTTTAGTGTAGAATTTTCAGATGGTCAGGTATGAACTTAAAAGCCATTTGACAACTGGATAGCAATTTTGTTTTATGTAGTCTTTGTACAAGCAACTAGTTATTTCTTGTTTCTTCCCTCACACAGTCAGGGGCTCATGCTTTTTCATAAATCTGATGTGACACTCAAAATAAAATTGTTCAGTCATCATGGTATTTTCCTCATTCCTAATATTTCAAAGGATATGAAGGAATAAAGGATACTATTTTGTGCCCAAGTAATTCATAGTAATTGCTTGAAACACTGCTGTGAGGCTGTGTTTTTGTCAGATCAGTTGCCCACTTTGCAGCAGAGAATTGCTTGTGTATTTACTTGATTGCCAGAGCAATTTTAATTTAAGCATTAATTCTGTGTGCTGCTGAATGCCATTTGTACCTGAATACCTGATAGGTAGGTCCAATCCAGACAGAGCACTATTTGACAAAATTTGGCAGTTTGTAATAGCACAGAGAGTTAAGTGCTGATGCAAACTATGAGTTTGAAATCAGACTAGAATCATACTGGGGAAGCATGCCTGCCATCTAGCTAGGCTGATTTTCAAGATTTCCTGTTCAGCTTTGTTTGACCTTTAACTAAACATGCACCTGTACTTCACAACGTATATTAGCGGATCCCTTGGGTAGTCACAACGGCATTTGTTGCAGTTCATTCATGGCAGAGGCAGCCTTCTGCATCTATGACAACGACTTCAGCTTCATTCAATTGCTGCCATACGGTCCAAGCTAATGCTAGAGTGACCTTTCCCTGCTAACCCCCTACAGAAAATCAGATACACCGTCAACGTGCAGCGTTTCTTTGTGGACAAGGAGAGTAGAGGCAAAGGAAAGCCAAGTGATTGGCACAGACAATGGCTTTTGTCTCACTAATAGGCCAGAGCTACAACCACATACCACAAGGAGTAGTTAAAGAAAGGGTAAAGGAAAGCAGAATGAATTGTTAAGAGTAGATGGAAATTCACTCTCCTTCACACACTGACCTCTTGTTCCCTGCTTGCTTGCTTTCTGCCCTAAAAGAAATAAGGCTGAAAAAAAAAAGCAGACGGGAGTCCTCTTGTTCGTTGATAATTGGCCTTCTCCTACACAAAGATTAAACTGCAGCCAGAAGACCATCAGTTCTGCTGGTGGCTTTTCTTTGCACTTTTATTGTGCTTCTCCCTAGATTTTAAATATAGTTTAACTAATAATCATGTCAGCCAATTAAACCATTGAGTCTTGGTAATTATTGCAATAAATTCATTCAGAATTAGTGATTACTGCAATCAAAGACCAGTTTCTTAGCCCATTAACAGCCCAAAGCAAACTGACAATCTGGTTAACTGCTGGTAACAACCTATTTCATCGAGGTTATTGTTAACGTAAATGCTTTGGTGTAAATCTGAGGGAGGTAACATTGCTAAATAATCAGTGTAATTCCCGCGTACATTTACAGGATTAAGTCGGCAACCGGGAAAAAACATTATTAAGTATTGTCGTTGGGTTTTGGATTTTTGTCATGCAGAAAAAATATATCCTCAAGTGCCCTTTCAGTTGGAGTCATGTTTTCTCACCACAGAATGACTTCTGCATCTTGGTTTGTTCCATCTTGTGCTTGAACGTAAAGCTGAAGTGAACAAAGTTTTGAGTAGTGTCCAAAAGGGAGGTCAGATCTCTGAATATAATCTCTCTTCTGGAATTTATACATAGAATCAGAGAGTCATAGAATTGTTTGAGTTGGAAGGGACCCTTAAAGGTCATATAGTCCAACTCCTCTGCAATGAACAGGGACATCTACACCATGACTAGGGTGCTCAGAGCCTTGTTTAGAGAAGGTGCTTCTTTTAGAGCAGGTGGAACTTGCAACTTTCTTCATTTTTTTCTTGCATCACTCTCTTAATCCCTCCATCTCTTTGTAGCAACTGAGAAATGTTGTTTCACTTGCTGTGTATGTGCCATGTGGTGCCCCACGCATGTGCCAGAGTCTTGGTTTAGGCCTGGAAACAGGCAAAGATGTACTTAGAAACCTCACTAGTGGTTTCTACAGTGGATTTAGCCAGTGACTCACCTTCCATTTTCCTTCAGGCACTTTCTAGGTAGATCTGTAAGTTGCTGTTCCCTTCCCAAAGCTGTACCAAAGTGAAAGAAGAGCTTCACACTCCTCTTTGTGCAGGGTAATTAGAACCACATCGCTCTGTGCTCTCATCCATATACATTTGTTAGACAGACCCACTGAACACGATGCTCAGGGCAGCCCACTGGCTTGGGAGGCAGAGGATTTCAGTTCTACTCTTGGGTTTTTCATTAGTTGTCTCTGGTTTTCCTCTGAACAATCCAATAATGCATGTGTGCTTTCTTGGAGAAGCATTTGCTTTCTTTTGGAAAATTTTCTTCTGGAAAAAGTTCAGAGTATTATTTTACTATAGCAATGGTGACTTGTCTGAGTTCCAAAATACCCTTTGGTGGTAAGAAAGCTAGCAGATGGGGCTTTGAGTGAGAACTTTTTGGAGTACATTTGCAGGACCACATGTGCATAAAATGTCTTCTCAAAGAATTGCCCATCTCCTCTGATCCGATTGCTTTCCTTTGATCTTTAGGCCCATGTGTTTTCTAAGCAGGAGAGCATCCATACCTGCCCTGCTGCAAGGCAATATAAATTCTGTGCTGATTTTATTTCTTCAGTCTGAAGATCTTTAATATTACAGAATTTCAAATAAGTTATTTTAAACTCTGCTTCAGTTGAACTAAAAGAGTTTTGAGTAGAAGAGCTATAAAACCTGAAGCATGGGGGTTTCGTTTGATATTGCTCTGTTATGAAAACAGAGAGGCTGAAATATTTTTGTACTGCCAAAGGCCCTAAGTAGGGGGAATGACCAAAGCAGGTGTAGATACTGACACTTTTTGTGAAAATGCAAAAGCGTCTAGACTGCATGTCAAGTAAGAAGTAGGGAAACATGGGTTGATTCTTCTCTTTTGCTGGTCACTTTAAAGCAAAGTAAATCTATAATTCCTGACACTGACTGAAAGCAACTAGGAATGAAACATAAATTCTTGTTGACTTAATTTGTTATTGAAATGTTAGTCAATAATCATGAAAAGTGAATGATTGTGTACTGCACTATTAGATGTCCAACAAAAGATTAAAATTCAGGTTATCTTCATTGACTGAATTAGAGCAGTACCTAATACAAAAATCTATGAGTAGATTAATATGTTAAACAGTCGCTATGGTGCTGTGTTGTTTGTTTTTTTCTTTCTTGATGGATTTGAGGGAAGAAAGGTCTAGCATGGTTTTTTTGTTGTTGTTTTTACTGTGTATCACAACTGCCATTTGTAGCCAGCTAACAATTTCTGTACATAAAACAGACAATAGATTATTATATTACTTGAGCTTTCATGTCAAAACCACATTCATTTTCTGAATCACCTTCAATTCATCAACCAATATTTGCTCAAGGGCTTTTGCCAGCAACGATGTATCATTTTAATATAGTGTTGAACATTGGTTTTATTCTAGAGGTCAAATAATTATTATCTCATTGTTATAGTTATCATTTTGTAGTTGTTATAAAGTATTATTTTTGTTCACGTGGCATGTGCTATTATGTGTTTTTGCAGAGGTTGCTTATGTGAGCCCTAATCTACCTCTTTAAAAGATGCTTAATGTTAAATACATAAATAGCTATACTTGGTGTCAAGTATACTAACCCTGTGCATAAAACTTTTCAGCACTTTGCTGAGTCAGAACCTCTATGACCTCTCAAATTAAGACTGACTCAAATTAGCATTTAAAGTGGATGCAATTTATACTAATGCACTGCAAGTTGTCCTCCAAAGAAGGAGGTTTCTGTGGCCATTGAAACAGCAGGGATAGCTCTTCTGTTTTCACTGCCAGTCTCCTTTTGACTTAGCTCCTAGGATATGGGGGATCACAGCACATATTTAAAGGCAGAGCTGGCTTTTCATTAAATAAAATCTAGAGTTTTGTGCTATGGAGGAGAAACTGTGGTTCTTGACATGCAACTGATTCTTATCTGTGTCCAAGGAGCAGCAGTAGCTCAGTGAAGAAGATGGCGAAGAAAAGAGAAGAGAAGCTCTTCCCTCCTCCATTATCCCCCCTGTTGGATGAGCCTGTGCACCGTCGGCACAGCAGTGACAACAGCTCCTTCAGCCAAGAAACCAACATCACCAACACCCCTCAGACCAGCAGCTCTTCCTCCTCAGTTTCTAAACACAGAAAGAATGAAAATAAATCTTCTTCTAACCCCAAAGGAATCTGTGTAAGTAACAGACCTCAGTTGCTGGAAATGAACAAGATAGAATTAGCTTTATTCTGGGTTTTGTTTATTTATTTATTTTTCTCTAGTATCTATTTTTAAATCCTTACGTAGCCCCACTCTAGAGCAGCAAGGTGTGGATCCATGCAGAGTTGTGCATAAATGACTCTTGCAAGTTCCATTTTTAGGTCAGCGTTAGGCATCTACTTCACGTAGTGTATCGTTCCCTGCAACGCCTTGAACTTCAGAGGACAGACTTTGTCCCACTCCCAACTCTGCAGATACAACACGCACTGTTTTCAAATAAAGCATCAAGAATACTGGTATCTTTAATGTTAATGATTACTACAAATTCTGGAGCAAACTTAAGTTATGTCAAATATTATGGACTAAACTAAACAGACAGTAAAAATCTAACCCGTCCATAGCACACTAAAAACTAAAATGTCTTCTCACAGGTTTGCAGGCTCCCAGTTTCTAGAAGTAAGGTGTATTTGCTCCTCATAGTCAGAAATTTTGTATTGAGCTTCTAGAGATCATGCAAATAGTCATTAGTTTTCCAATAAAAACATCATTCTGCCACTAAACATTTTTACATAAACAATGCTTTCTTGCCTTTCACCAGATTTAGATGATTTCATACTAAATGTACGTGAAAAAGAAACAAAGCTAGAAGCTGCATAGCAAATTGACTTAAAAAAAAAAAAAAGAAAAAGAAGTAAAATTTCACATCAGTTCGTCCTCTGCTTTTACAGAAAAGAGGGAAAACTCAGTTTTCTGGCTGATTTTAGAAAATAACTAGAACTTCAAACTTCTCTCTTAGTGTCAAACTGTATCTTAGTATGACTGTCCGAATTAAAAGACAGGAAGAGAATTCTTCTGCAGAAAAGGACATATGTAACCCCATTTTTCACAGTTCGCCACCTTGTGAGAGGTTGTTGCCGTACACTGTAATAGCAAAACTCAGAAGTTGCAGTGGAACATAGGTGACAAATCGCTTCACCTTGTTCATTCAGCCCTGTTACTTTCTATTTTTCCAGGAGGAAGAAACCCACAATGCACCAACAGCTAACACTGTTCTTGATACAAACCATCTAGAAACAGACATCTGGTCTGCCATGCCAACTCTTTCCAATGGGAATTCTGAGCCCAGAAGACCTAAAATCACATTTGATGATGTGTGAGTACTATTAGATCTCTTTGTGCTAGTTGCATATTAGGTACTTGGGATTTTTGTAAAATAGAGTTCCCAGTGAAAGAAAAGCATCTTTAGTTATAATGCTAGCATTGGGCACATGTGTGGATAGTACTGCACAATGGCACATGTAGTTTTAAACTTTACTAATGAACTGTTATCACTGATTAATGAAGTCTCTGCTGATAAATGTTTTCAGATCATGAATGTTGGCTCACAGTAATTCTTCTTAATTTTTTTTCTAATTAGTTTAAAATATTTTTCCTTTTCCTCTGTTCAGCAGACGTTAATGGCTCCTTTGGGTGGCCAGTTTCCACAGCTAGTTATTTTGCATTCTGGTAACTCATCAAATCTTTTCATATGGCAGTTTCAGATTAATATCAGGATAACACTGAAAGTGATAAGTGGGTATATATATCTAAATTGTTCTTGGAAGCAATAAGCACTTTTCTCAAACAATGTTTGTCCAACTGTATGATAACAAAGACTTGAAATAATTGATTTTGTCTCTTTAGGCTCCACAATGCAGATTATTATATGCAAGAAGCTAAGAAGCTAAAGCATAAAGCAGATGCACTGGTAAGTTTTCAAGGCTTTTCTTGCCTCTCTCCACTATGGAGCTGGGTATTACAAAAATTTGAATTCTTAATCTTGCCTAAAGCCTCAGAAACCAAAGGAATCCTTCTGTGGACTAAAATATGCTTCAAACTGTACTCTGTAAACACACTGCCCACAACAAGCCAAAGCCTGAGCGTCATTCCTAGGTTTTAACACATCATTCACCCTGAAATAAACTTCTTACAATAGTTGGTTTCTCTTCTGGGGAGAAGCAACAATCATACTGTGGAAAGGATGTAAGATAATATCAAAAAAGTTGATGTGTTTTTGAAATTTGCCTTTATACTTGCTTTGAGCCCCAAATAAAAATACTGAAAGCTAAAAAAGGCAAATTTCATCATCATTTGGCAAAACTATTTGATATTTCAAATCCAGTTGTGTAAAATTTACAGGAATTGATTTTTAAATAGTGCGTTTGTTTTTATTGCATGCTATTAGGCTGGTAAATAAAGACTGAACGCACTTTTTTTTACAAAAAAATCTTGCAATGAGGTAGTTCAGTGCTGGGAAAGCTTTTTCTCTCATTTTGTCCCAGATTAAATTGCAGCTAAACTGGCCTAATTTACAGAGGTTTGATTTTGATAGAACTACCACATCTGATACATTAGAATTCTGATAGATTTCAGCCATAGTTTGTTCAGTCCAATGTATTGCTAACACTGAAGTGCCTTTAATAGTCATTTGTTTGTAGTATGGTCTTTGCTCCTCTATGCCATGCAGAGTGCAGAACAGCAGCTCATTTATGCAGGCTAAGTAGAACTTGGTTCATCTATTTATTTAAACTAAGATGTCTTAGAGTGTGGCCATTCATTTCATCCCTCCAGTTCTTCTTCAGTTGTAATTTGGGTGATTATTCACCTGTCACTGATTGCTTGGGCAGTTTTGTGTGTGCATATGGTGTCATTCTACATCAGAGATTTTTGTACCTGGAAATAAGTGCTTGTCAAAAAATAAAACAATGAAATGCTACATTTTAAAAATTAAGAAACCACTGTTCTCCCTCTGCTGTTGGTGAGCTGAAAAAGTAAAGGAGAATTGATGCACCAAGCTGCCTGCTTCAGCTTTCCCTTTCAACTTAGGGCGGCATTACCAAGCATGTTTTCTATGGGAGTTGGGTCTGGGCTTTTGTCATCCCACGGCAATTGTCACCAAAGCGGCAGCTGTCCCTCCCAAGGTACCCATTCAGAGGGGGTGGTGAGCGCCGAGGCCTGCGGCCTGGCCCAGATCTGGTTTCATCACGGTGCTGGGACCTCACTCAGGAAGGCTGGCAGAAGTGGCCTGGCAGCACCTCCCTCAACTGGCTGACCTTAAGAAAAAGCACACATGGCTCTGGAACAGGGCTGCCTGCTCCACGATAGCAAATATTTACAGGCTCAGGCTCCTGATGATTTCAACATGTTATGTCAGTCCACTTTCCTTCACAGTCTGATTTGCTCCATAAGTGTTGACCTGTCTTCCATCCTCTTACCTTTGACTGTGCCTTGTGGAATTAGTGGTGTTTCTCAAGCGGAACTAAGAGGAGCAGGCAGAGCATGTCATGCCGCTACCCGCGGGCAGGCCTCTCCTGTCACATGCAGTTTGACACCCCGAGTGCTCCTACGGGAATGTGGGGCCAGCCACTACGATAAGACTTGTTGGCAGACATGGATACTCACCAACAATCTGCTTTTTGCTTTCCGCTATTTAGGTCTCAACCTTTCCCCTGCACCCACCCACTCAATACAGCTGCACTCAAATTATCTTCATGTAACACGTTTGCTGTGAAAACCTGAAGTGTTAGTTGTCCTATGGAAACAATTGCTTCTGGTTACTTGGTGCTGACGTGACAAAGAACACACAGAAATGAAAGATGTGTTTTAGTGGTTGGAAAGATACCACACGTGGCCTCAGAATATGTCAGCAAATGTAAAGGAGATGTATGGCAGTGCTGTGTCTGAGCTTGTATGACACAGAGATCTCTGGCGAAGGACACAGCATTTTGCATCATGGGAGCAACACCCTGAAAACCTCTCCTTGTCCGGCACGGCAGTAAGGAATAAGCTGATTTGGACATGTTGCAGTATCCACTAACTGAGCTTGCTCTGTTCCCAGCTGTGCTATGATGAGCTGGAGCAATTCCACTTACTCCAGTGGAGTCAGTGTGGAGCAAAGTACAGGGGGGAATCCCATTTCTGTCTCAAACTGTGTGTAAATACTCAATCTGCTCACAGCCAACTTCCTCCTTTTGTAATACGCATATTTTCTTTGGAAGACATGAAGCAAGGAAGTAGCAGTATATGCTGAAGAGTACAGTGGAGTACAGGGAAAACATCCAGAAATGTTTTCCCTTTTTTAATCGTTCAGGTAATCCGTATCCATAGTACAAAGGCTTTGAATGTAATCAGTGTGCAAGTGCAGGGCTTGAAATTAAAACCTTTGATGAATGCAGAGGGTAGTACTTAAAAGGAGTAGCCACAAAGCCAGAGGTGCTGTTACCTTGAACCGATATTAGATGTTCTGCTTAATATATTGGTAGAATAAGCTTCCATTAAAGGAATGAGAAACATAAACAGATGCATCAAAATATTTTGATAAAGATATCCACAGAAATTTTTAAATGACTTAAAGTATATCGGATCTCTTACATCCAGCTATCAAAAATGGAAAATGTTAAATACTATTATAAAATACTTACTATAAAAATGTCATATATAATATTCATTACACATAAAAAAGAAATCAGGATGTCTAAGTCAGTTTAATCACAACCATTATGAGAGCTAAAACCTTTCGCAATAAAATCCTAGTAAAATAAAATATTTAGCAGTGCTATATTTTGTCCTTTTTCTTTCTTCCCCTCTTTCAATCACAACATAAATGATGAGGACTTTTTTTTTTTTCTTTCAACAGTCACCACAGATTGTGACAACTGACAAATGTCTCAGATCTGTTGCTTAACCCATGCATACTGGCACACAAATTTAGTTTATATATTGAAGAGCAGTATTGATTTGCTCATTGCCTTCGTAAACCAATGGATGTCATTTTGTTTTCCTCTGTGCAGTGCCTGGCCATATATCACCTGAAAAGATTTGGTATGAACATATACAGGGCTTCAATTTCTGTATACATTCACCCCTAACTTGTGGCGATGCTTTGCTTTCATCTTAATGCTGGTGTTGCTTTCTGTTATGATCTGTCTGCCTCAAAATTAAAGCTGAAGGATTTTCTTGATGATACCATTCCCATTTCAGCTGGAGAAGTTCGGCAAAGCAGTGAATTATGCTGATGCTGCCCTGTCCTTCATCGAGTGTGGGAACGCTATGGAGCGAGATCCATTAGAAGCTAAATCTCCATACACCATGTACTCAGAGACTGTGGAACTCATCAGGTTAATGTCCTTCCTGTGATCATTTTCATAAGCTCATTTCAGTCATAATTAGAACCTGCTATGTTTTAAAAAATATAATTTCAACGTATTAATGATTTGTCCAAAGCATCTTCATCTCAGAAGTCATCATAATTAGTTCTTGCCATTTTATTAATGTCATGGAAAATTTATAATTGATGGACACTGCTTTTATAAATTATCCCCTTTAGAGGTTATAATGTGAGTGTTATAATTTGCAATATTCATAAAATTAAAATTGAGATGTAGTGGGTGGAAGTAAAGTATAGTAATTTTACTGTTTGGCAATGACACTTGTCTTTTAGAAGGTGTAGTTTTATAATTCAGAACACTGAAGTGAGTCTATCAGGATTTCTATTACAAACCTTGTTTTTAGAGGTTTATAACTTGGTAGAAAAAAAAAAAAAAAGAAAAAAAAAGGACTGAAACCTGGCACTTAAAATCATAGTGGAAGATGAAGGAAGCTTTTTGCTTGTATTGTGTTAAAAAAAGTATACTTTCTAATGATGAATGCCATCCAGATGAATTCGCTTTAATGCAGTTTTGTAGACTTATAGGCTAGAATACAGATGAGAGAGCTTGTATACTTACTAGTAAAATCAGTATTTGAAAATTCGCTACTGTTACCTGTATCTGTTTCATAATGTGTACTTCATAGAAATAATGGTCTCCCAAGTAACTAAGGTTTTCTTTGCTTTACCTATGCAAATTATCAAAGTGAAATCAAGTAGGATTAAATTTACCTGCAAGTAGAACAACAGGATTTTTCTTCTTCACTGTGATGCACCTTTGCTTTCCCCTGTGTATGCTGGGAATTTCATCATTGATGTCAGTGTAATTCCTGGCAGTATACACAAGAGGTAGAGAAGGTGGTTAATCAGACCTCTAAATGTTTGCTTTTTAATAGAACAAAGGTTGTTTTTTGGTATGCAGGATTTCAATATGCCAGATTAGCTATTAAAGGCAGTAAAAAATAATGCATGTTTTACATTTTGAACAAGTAGGTATTTACATTATAAAATGCATCAGATTTTAAGAAGCTCTTACTCTCAGGTAAATAATATGCCTGTTCAATATTTAAAATGTTGTTACATTCTATTCTTATTGAAGAGAGGAAGAAAGTCAAAGAGATTACTCAACAAAAAATGATATTCACTCAATGTTTAGGATCCAAGTTAAACCCTCAGGTGCAGTGGAATTAAGGATATCTGTTTCCCTGTGCTAGAACTCCTCCTGCACTCTAACAGCAGATAGTTTGGTACCTTTTGTGCTGAACAACATAACTACAGCTGTACAGCAGGGCAAACTCACTTTAAAGAAGTGAGTAGTTCTTCACAGGACACCACATTTATTTTCATTTTTTAAGGAAACCACTAAGCACAGTTGAAAATCTTGTTCCTCAACCCCTCAGTCTGTGTTCAGAAGTGGATCTGGATTCAAGAGCCACAACACATGTGTGGCAGCTCCAAGAGCAGCTCCTCTCTACCTACAGCTCCTGTGTGGGATGGAGTCAGCTGAGTCCATGGCTGTACCATGGTGCAGCCAACTTTCAGCAGCAACTGTGGCCCCTCTGCCTTCCTCCACCCCACAGAGGGCTTCCTGGCAGCTCCTGGCCCACTGAGGGCTGGGCAATGGATAGACCTTGGCACAGAAGCAGTGCCTGCACTACTTCTAGACTGCTTTTTGAACCACTTCTGATTGTAGAGGAATCTCTAGGAGTTCCTTAGAGATGACCTCCTATTTCTACATAGCTCCAGTCAGGTGAGGTGAACTCTACCACCTACCATCAAAGATGGAGCCTCGTCCACAAATTCATGTATGCAGCATCTTGAAGGCAGAGGTTAAACTGATTTGACCATTTAATTAGCATCAGTGGATAGGCATGGAAAAAAGGTGATTGCCCAGCTGAGCAGCAGGCTGGTTCCTGTTCAATAATCTCTAGGGACAAATACAAGCCTCTTGTGGGCTACAGTGGATGGTGAATGCACAAAGGAAACATGCAGCAGTGCACGTGCACTTTTGCAATGTGGCTTATAATATTAACATAGATTTTTACTGTGGGCTATGAAACAGAAGGTTTTTCTCACTTTCACTCTTCCCTCTCTTGGAGGCCCATTTTTTTCCTTTTTGCATTATTTGTGTCTGACCTGAGTATCTGCATCAGACATCTATTTGTCAAAGCAAGCGGAGCATCAAAGAGATTGGGAATATCAGAGGTGTGACATTCAAAGGTCTTTTGGTTAATGGTAATGCTAAAATCCCCGACATAATATTGAAAATCCCAAAGAGACATACCACTCTGTGTTTGACTCGACTCATTCAGTATGACTAGAACAACAATATCAAAAAGCAGGTGAGATAGGACAGGGAGGGAGCACATCAAGGGTTGTGCTACAGCTGCAGCCTGGGGGCTGGTAATGGAGATGGTGAGAGGAAGGCAGGGAGAGAGCAGCACTGCCTGCCTGCACTCCATTACCTCCTTGTAAATGAGAACTCATCAAGATTGCCTGGATACCTTAAAACTTTCTTATGCAACACTGAACCCTATTACTTATTCTAACACAAGTACCTGTGAAATTGCATTAGGGCTCAGAACAATGAGTTTATGTGATGAATTGATTTTCAAGAGACTAAATGCATGACATGGAGTGTGCTCAGTTAAAGAAAAAAATAAGAGAGGGAGGAGGTATATCTTCTCAGTCTTTCATCATCCAAATGCTGGACAACAGCAATTAAATAGAGAAAGGAGACAAAGTATATAAGACTTGTAATTTAATAGACTGAAGAACTTAAAAAACTATGAGCATGACCTTTCCTATATTTAACATCATTTTCCATCTAAAATACATAGAAAAAAAAAACTTTAAAATAGTACTTACAAAAACAATTTTGATATCATCATTCAAGCCCAAATTAGTTTACTTTTCAGCACACAGAGGGACAAGGTCTTATGCATCTGTCCAGCACTCATCACAGGTGTTTGCAGGACTCTGCATCAGTTGAATCCCCAAGAACAGTTCACCTTGTTGGCCCTTAAAGTGGGTTGGTGATTTACTTCAGCCCTGTCAATTTTAAGTGATGCTTTCTGTTGAATTTTACATCATCTTACCATTATGGAATACTGTGACCATTAGCTGTTGAGGCTGTAAGCTTACCTTTGTGCATGTTATTTTTCAGTGTGTCACTAGTATTTCTCAAAACAACTGAACATGTTTCTTCTCTCCTTACCTTTCTCACAAGGTATGCAATGAGGCTCAAGAATTTCACAGGCTCTTCTGCCACAGAAGGGGACAAGAAACTAGCAGTTTTATGGTAAGTCCCACTGCGACAATGAGAAACAGCTGAAATCTTCAGGAGGACTTAAAAAGTACTGAATTACTTAAGCAGCTTACAGAAGATCATTATTCTTGTTTTCCATTAAGCTATTAAAGGATAACTAATGGATTTCTTCAGCAGCTGACTAAACATTTATTCTTCTAATTTATATTCTTATCAAGATTGGATTATAATGCTTTTGACCTTTTTTTTTCCTTCTATTTGCTTATGTTTCAAAATCTAACCTTAGAACAGAAACTACAAAATATGGGCCAGCTTTTTTACTTTCATTATTTTTTTTTTTTTTACCTTCAGTTTATAAGTTTCATTTAGCAGTGGAATTAACACAATCCTTTCCTAATTACTGCAGCTACCGATGCTTATCACTTCTGTACTTGAGAATGTTTAAGCTAAAGAAGGACCATGCTATGAAGTACTCCAGATCTCTGATGGAATATTTTAAGGTAATCTTTATTCTGTTTAATTTATTGATATAAAATGAAATTCATACTGGCACTGAGAGCTCTCACAGTATAACTCCATGACTTTAAAGTCCCCCACTTAACCTCTCCCCCGAAAAATGTAGGGAGGGTGTCTGTAGGAACGTGGGGACAGAAGTGATTTGAGGGATATTTGGATTAGTCACTTGATTCAAAAGACTCAGTAACTCTACTAAAATAACATTATTCTTAACTCCATGTAATCTTTATGCAAGATTTTGTAAAGACTTCAATATGTGATTATGCACTGACCCC
>JAOWBP010052123.1:0-13743 GCA_028571105.1 Tragopan temminckii
TATAGAACTAGGAAACAAAAAGAGGAAAACAAGATGAAGAGAGATACAGAGAGACAATTGCAATCAAAATCAAGTCTGAATAGACTGTTTGCAGCTTAGATAAGAAAGGATCAGAGAGATGGTCAGACTGCTACTGAACAAAAGAAGTCTACAGTTATAGGAAATAGTTAAAAAATGTTTAATTTATTTTTCTGTTGTCCAATAAATTCAGTTTTACTGGCCTTTTGAGCTAGGTTCCCCCAACTAGTGAGACAACTATTGTAAAAATAGCAGAATGACTGACACAAAGAATCCTGGCAGTTACTTGTTTTTGTGTGCTTATTCATGGATAACTTCATACTGAATGGACTAACGCAGAAGTAGAAGAGACCAATGAACCTACAGTACATAAGAGTTAATTTTTTTTATGTATGTACATTCAGGAAGAGGCATGTTGTTTAAAAACAAAATTAAAATTAAAGCCATTTATTACACAGTAAGAATCCTACATGGTGGATGACTTTATGGCCAAAAATATAAGCTTAACAGGTTAATGGAAGAAGTCTATGAAGAAAAATGTAATGCAAAGAGTGGATGGTCTGATCAAAAACTACGAGAGCGTGTTGGGAGAAGATTCACTCTTCAGTTGCTGTTTCTAAATCCTTTGTTTATGCATCTACTAATGACTGCTGGCATGAAGTGAATCAATAGGTTGGATGGCTCATTTGACTTGACACAGCACAGCTGTTCTTCTGTGGAACACAAATGCAATGCCCTAATTAACATAGCATTATTTACACAGAAATACCTGGAGACACAGGTGAAGAGGACTCTGTTAGTAATTTGTCTGAAGACCTACAGGGTGCAGATGTAAAGAAAGTTTCTGATTCAGGTAAACTGAAAAGCCTGCTTTTTTCTATATAAATTCCTAAATTTAGTAACCTCGAATGAATTTCTAAAAGAATTGTGCATTGCAACAACAGTCAGAAAATGTAGAGGCCTTCAAAACAAAAGATACCATAGTAATAATCATACTTCTAATAATTACAGGCACACGTGCACATTTACAGTGCTCTGCTGAATTTGACAAAAACAGTCTATTAAATAACCCTTTTGAAGATTTAGGGCCCACGAAATAAAGAAGCAGCTGTTGATTTAAGGAAGTTGAGCATAACGTGTTACTACATTTAAGCAGTATATCCTCAAGGCACATAATTATTCATCTCCTGTGCATAGTCTAATACGGAGTTCTCAATTTCACAATATGATTTGGCCAGTATTTAACAGAATTCTGTCAACACTGATGCCAGGGATGAGAATATCATTTTCAGATATCACTTTCTAGCTCGTGGTGGTCACTGAAAATGAAAGTCATACGCTCTTTACAAAGAAACATTACAGCTTACTTCTGAAAGCATAACTTCCGGGGGAAGTGGGAGTTCAGCACTGAGCTAAGGGCATGTGTGAAAGTCTGGAAGTTTGAAGGATGCGTCCTTCCTTGGCAGAGAGGACCTAATGGTCTCCTTCAGTAGCACAAGATAGAATGTGCTCATAAATAAGGTGTTAAGGGAGTACTTTAATAGAATTTAAAATGGTCTAAAGTGAACTTGAAAGGTTTTAATGTCAAATTAAAAATCTTCTGTCAGATGATGTTACTGTAAATACTGCTCCAGAGAATCTGGCAGCTTTTCATATAAGGAAAGAAACAGCTATGACAAGTAGGTAAAGAGACAGTTGATGATGAAAGGTAATTTGAGGTATTCTGGGCATTAGCATTCTTGCTTCACACTCAAGTGCAATTAGATTTATTAATTTTACTCACAAAGAAATATGCAACTAGCCTTTTACCAGATTACCACGGACACCTGAGACATTCATTAGGGAAAAAATAGGTTGTCACAGAAAGTACATTTTCTAAAGAGACAAAAAATATAAGAAATCATAACCACTATTCAGTGAGATCTACTCAAGACAATTTGTAAAATGCATCAAACTCCATTTTCCCCCATCAACAGGTAAAATCACTACATTGTAATAATACATAGACTCAGCAGTGCTACTAAACTGTCCTAAGGCTTAGTTTCCAAATGCTTGCTGGGTTAATATTGTAACCTTCTTGGATTGCAAGCTTCTGAACCAGTTAAGAGAAAGTTAACTGTATATTTCCGGGACAGTTCTGAGCGCTCATTTTTAACATTCCTTTAGGATATGTGTAGCAGTTAGGCAGCTATAGCTTACCATGGTTACCATTTCCCTTTTCAAATATATGTATTTTAATGGCATTTTTTCTTTGTTTCTGGGTAATTGCAATTGCAGTCTCATTTTGTAGGCAACAAATAAAATTGCAAGTATTTCACTACGTTTCTCTAGCTTAGCCTGTTCACTCCAAAGACTGCTGTTCCAACTTCTGTGGGGAAAAACGGGCAAAAAAACAGCGCCCACACTTGATAAGATGCTGTTTCAGTTTCCAAAATCCTTTTCTCCATTCCCGAATGAACAATACAGGATCAAATTATTTTATCACAGGTGGTAAAAACTACTTCATGTTTAATTTTATTTATGGTACAATCATTAGGTACTATACAAAGCAGAGAACAGAAGTTTGCTTCTTACATGACAATATAGTGGGCACTCTATTCTCTAGTTTTGGTACTAGCCTTTCCCTGATAGTGAATTTAGAGTGAGAAACTGTTAAATAAAGACTATGTAGCTTTGTATTCATAAACTCATATAATGATAAATAGTGAAAAAGGCGAGCAGCAGCAGCGATACCATGTTACAGGGGTTCTTCAGTATCAACAGAATTCTGGTGATCCATAGCTTTTAGGATGTGACCTCTATTACCTATTCAGCAGAACTTCCACAGAAAGCCTCAACAAGTATATGATTATAATCTATGTATACTCATTTATTTATAATTTTAAAATTATTATCATTTATTTATAATTGTAAAATAAATAAATGGGCATAAATATGAATTTAGAAATTCACTTAACCTTGCTCTGCATTTTCATGCCGGGGCATCTTCTAGATTTGTACATAGAGGCAGCAGGCGGAATTAAGTGCACATTTGTTTCTATGAACTAGAAACATCTGCTTTCTGGTAACTGCAGTAGCATAAAAGTGCAGAGGTGTATAAGATTCCTCTGCAGTGCATGTGCTTCTCATGATCTTATGTGTGCATCTGAGTTAAAAACCATAGTGACATTATCACCCACTGCCAATCACTATAAACAGCCCAGTGAGGTATGCCAGGCTCCAGCAATGAAAAAGATTAAGACAGTATTAGTCAAAAGATAAACTGGGCAAGTGCTCAGTTATTTGATGTTTCATTATTTTTTCACCACTGCACAAACGTATTTGCCACTTAAAGAGTAGCAAATGTCCACCTGGGAAGGAATAGATAGAGGTAAATAAATCCTTACACATTCTTTGACAGACTGCAACTGTACTGCAGTCTCTCAATGCGCTGTGCTCGAAGAGCTTTCAGTGACTGGCCAGCAGAGTGCACCAGAGCCTTGTATCAATCACAAAACCATTCTCCGGCCAAAAGAAAGCCCAGGGTCACTGTAAACTTTTTCCTGTCCTGATAACAGTTATCCATATTAAGTCCATCTGGAAATAAAACCATATGTAGTAATTTTTACTGCTGTTTCATAAAACATGAGATTGCTTTTAAGGGCAGCTAATTGCAGAAATCTATTTAGAAGAGCCAATTCAAAGTCTGTATGTGTAAGCACACGTTGTAAACGTGTTACTTTGCAGCATGACCACAGACTGTGTACAAGTATTTGATTAAATCTGAAGTACCACAGGAAACAACAGCGAAGATAAAGACAAGACTCTAAGGAATGCCAGCAGACTGATGCAAAAACATCTATGTGTTTTGTTTCCAACAAATTATTTGTCATTATTTTTGTTTTTCTTTGATGCGCTGCCTACATTACTATATGTCTCTTTGAGGACAAATTTGTGATAAGTACTGACACTGCCACGGTACATTGTTAAGAAAACACTTATTTGAAATGGTTGTTTAAAATTAAGGTCTTAAGTCAGAACATACTCAAGGCATTTATGTTGGCTTCTCTTGAATATTGTCTGTTGTGTGAATAGAATTTTTAAATGTACAGTCAAAAGAGAATGTTTTAATGCATATGTGTTAGGCTGGTATGAAGTAGGTGTACTTTTGTATCATACATGACACAGATGAGGGTAAAGATTAGGATACATTACTAATCTTACCTTGTGAACCAGAACACAAGATAAATAGCAATAGCGAGCACAGTACTGAAAGAGAACATAGCTTGTTATCAGTCTGGGGAAGTAAATGGGAAGACTGCTACAGTATTGCTCGGGTGGCTTTGTGAGCAATGCTCCAAATACAAAGTAGAGATTAAACACATTTGCTGGCAATCGTCTATAGCTTGACAAATCAATGTGGATGGAGCCAGTGTCTTTTATACATGCCAGAAACCAATGATGGTTTGTTCTGTTTGGCTCAGTCGTGCTCTCCTCGTGCCCTCCCCCAAAAATTCAGACAAGTGGCTTAGAAAAAAAGGCAGGCTATCTCCCCGCACATTCTTGGCTCAGAAGAAAAAAGAAGGAAAGAAAAGCACGTGATGCTGGTCACATCATAAAGAATGTCTGATGCAAACAAGTCTGTATTGATTCAGGGGGTAATTTTTAATAAAATGGCTATAGATCGTGTGCTATTGCTCAATGTTTGTGGGCAATATTCTTGAATGGACTGAGGCTGGGAGTCAGCAGCTGCTGTCATTGATCTGCAGTGTGGCCTTCAGCATGTAATCTCTGTATACCGGTTTCCTCACCTAGAAATGATGATTGGAGAGACCACTTGCATCATCTGCCAATTTGTCTGAGGGCACAGGGGTGGAGTTCCCCATTAAACAAGGGAGAACCAATGACAGAGGTGCAGAGCTCTCCTCCCCATGGAGGAGAGCCCATGGACCCACTCAGTGTGCCCAGAGCCTGGGCCCCAATAGTGTGAGGTAAGAGCTGCCACAACTGCAGTAGGGGGGGATGCTCTGAGGACAGGAATGTAATACTTTGTCTCTATCAAGCAAGCAATCAGATCAATTATCCAGGCAGAGCACCCTCATGTCAATGAAAGGACTCCTGCTCCAGCTGGGGCTAATTCAGTCTTGGCATCAGTCACCTGGGAGTCTTTCAATATTTCAGTGGGTACTGAAACGCCCCCTACAAAAGTCACTGTCCTGCCTGTCCTGCTGCATGCAGGTGTATCAGTTACTATGTTACTTACAACCAGAATCACAGAACAATTCTAAACATTCTCATCCAGATTTTACTAACTTAAGAGTTTGTACATTTCATCCATAAACTTACCTGACCAAGTTGTCACATGGTGTTCTGGAGTTATTTTATAATTGCTTACACTAGGCTTTTAAGCCCAGTGTTGTCAAGAAGTGACAGTCTTAAATTAAGAGATGAAATCTCTAGCAATAGTCATCATTACAGACACTCTCAAGTTGGTGGTCCTAGAGACAGAGCTTAAGGACTGTTTAGTTAATAAGAACTCTAAATCTTTGTTGCAGAAATCCTTGAAGATGAGGAGGACTTCAGCAATTCCACCCTGGCAGCTCTGGAAGCTACACAAATAAAGAAGGAGACAATTGATATAGGTAAGTGAAGACTGTGTCCTGATATTTATAACAGCATGTTCTACTTTAATGGGAACTGCAGATTCCTAAGATTCATGTTACTCTGACATATTATACTCATTCTACTTCTAGGTTATGATATAAACCTGTTCTTGTTCAATTTCATAGTGAAAAAAAATGCATAAACAGTTACCTCTCCTTCCCTCTATTAAAAAAAGATTGTATTTCACCTGACAACATACTTTTTATGCTACAAGTGAAAAATATGTGCTTGTTTGTGACACAAATACACAGCCACTAGAGGATGATCTGGAAGACTAAATAGCTGTCTCATACACACTAAACATTTTATGTCTTGTCTGTCTTTTCCAACTATTTCAAGACAGTCCATTAAATTTCAGACTGTTCACTATCCAACAGTTTGCATAAATATTCTGCATTATCTTACCTGTAAAACCGAAATCAGAGAGTTATACATTCAACAACAGGTATTCAGGAAATATATTAAAATCACTTAAAATTGACATTAGAGTACACGTGGTATATTAACCTTCTGGAATAACTGAACACGGAAGCTATGGATGGTCATGGAAGAAAGGAATAAAGAAAAATAGCAATGATATTGAAATCTACTATCCTGACATCCTGAATCAAATCCTACTTTTACAGTATTAGTGTTTATACCCAGAATTTAAATGAAAGAATAGAAAAACTGAATGCAGTGATTTTGGAATGAAAATGCTTTGCCCTCTTAGACTGAAAGTTTATACCATAAGAATATTTCCATTGTATACATCAGTATTTCTGCAATCAAGGCAAGGAGCTGTCCTTGGCAATTATGTTATCTGAAATTGGTTGTTCAGACATCCTGTCCAGCACAGCTTTTACAACTGTTTACATAACTGTAAGGAATATGACACTGAGGACAACACCAGAGCAATGCCATCACAGCAATGACACTGAAAATGCAAATTACAGTAAGGATAAAGTAAGACCGTGTCCCTGAAAGTTCAGGGGCATAGCAAGGCCACCCGAATGCAAAGAGAAGAGTTCATGCACAGTGAAACAGAATACAAATGATTGCTTTGGACACACCAATGCCCTTTTCTTGTCACATAATAATATCCATTGAAGACAGCAATCACTTAGGTTATAAGTATACAAATGCCACTGACAGAAGCACAATGAGATCAGAGCGCACGGTTGAGAGAATGAGCATTTGATGAAAGGAAAGCCATCTTTCCTGGGTCACAGTTTAAAAAAGAAAATAATCATAATCATAATCACTCACAAGACCAGGAATAGAATCATAGAATGTTTTGGGTTGGAAGGGACCTTTAAGATCATCTAGTTCCAATCCCCCTGCTATAGGCAGGGATATGTCCCTCTAGACTAGGTGTGCTAGTGCTCCCTTTAGGTTCAAGGCTGTATTTCCAACAGCTGAAAATGAAAGAATTTTCTGAACAATTATGGGGTACCAAGTCATGAAATAGATGTTTATGAAACAATTTTTCTTGCTGTCATCCCAAGTTAACCACACACACTTTTTTTTTTAAAGAATGTAATTTCTGATTCTAATTTTCAAGAAGTTCAATCCCTACTAGGTATGAGTGAATCTGCAAGAGCACACCTGTACAAATGGCACCCAAAAACGGGTGGCACATCTGTGTCAGTGAATGCGCAGAAACATGTTATGCAAATCGACGTATATGAGAGATACAAACCATTGATGTACGCCTACATATTTAATTAAGTATTTAAAGTAGTGTGTAGCATCCACAGCTACCTTTTGGGGAACATGGCAGCAGAAACAAAGATAAGGCTTATGAGATATGCTAACAGATAACTTGATTTAGGGAGGCATGTAGCAAAAGACTTATTAAAGCCCTCTAAGACTAATGGGTTACGACATTTTTAATTAAGACAGGTGTTACCTGCAGAAAATGGGAATAATCTCTGTGATTAATTTGCCTATGTCCACTTTCTTTAAACCTGTGTGTTTCTATAGATGATGATTCTATAAGCTCTACCTCAGAAGACAGATCATGTACACCGCTAGCAAAACAGATAGTTGGGACAGGTGAGTATTAATTTCCATGCATTTACTCTGAAACAAAATTGCATTGTAATTTCAGGACCAAAGCTGGATCAATCAAATCTCTACCATAAACGTTACTTTACTTTATTTGCTTTTGTCTCCTGTCTAGTCTTAGCACTACACCCAAAGTTTAGTTTCTTATCTTTATTCCCTGTCATTAGCAAAACCTGCATTAATATTTTAGTGAAGTTTTGTATTTATTGTATAAACACCATCTGCTTTCTTCTAAATATCCACATAGTAAGATTTTTTTTTCTTGTATTCAATCCCTGGAAGCACTGTCATTTGAATAATATTTCTTCATGCCATTCTAATTTGACAAAACACTGGAAAGTCAATTTCTTACAACTGCTGATAAATTGTTGCTGTTAAATCTTTAAACCTGTTGCAGTCCTGCACATAGCACTCAGACACATCTGTCTTTAGTTTGACAAGAGCAACAAAATCACAGAGAAAAAATGTTGAATTTTTGATGGTTTCCAAGGACAGGAGATTATATATATCTTGCACACTTAGAAAGAAATGTAATCACATATAACACTAACTAAACAATTTTTGCAACCAGAGAATTATTATAAATGTTAATTAATCCTTCAGCTTGTTACTTAATCATTAACTACAATTACACTCTAATGTGTGTATAACTCAGCAGTATTCAGTTGCTTCATTATATTTTCAGATAATCATACCCCCTTGGAAGAAGCACAAAATCACTTTAAAGTTATCACAGTTAATGATACTGGAGCAGGAAAACACTGGAGTGACAATGAAGTCAGAGCTCTGATAAATATATGGTCAGATGAAAAGATACAGCAAATGCTTGAAGGGGCAACAAGAAATAAAGAAATATTTGAGGAAATTGCCAGAAGGTTAATGAAATGTGGAATAGACAGAGACTGGAAACAATGTCGCACGAAGTACAAGAACCTAAAATATGAATATCGTGCACTGCAGAAAGAAAATGAACATCTTGGTAATCCCAGGAGAAAAATGAGATTTTACAATGAAGTTGACTGTATCTTAAGAAGACAGCCTCTAGGTCCATCAGGCTGGGGATGTGAAAGTTCAAGCCTCCTGTCAGGTACTAAAAACTTCCATAATGAGATAATGCAATTAAACAGAATGCTAAAGTTGCCTGTTTGACCCATGTTCTAGGGGTGAAATACATGGTCATAATGAGGAGGGAAAATAACTAAAGAACATGTAACTGGACTTGTTGATCTTTGTGGGTGTCCTCCAGCTCAGGATACTCTATGATACTATGATTATTTGATTCTGTGCACAGTCAAATAGGCAATACTCAAAGAATAGCAGTGGTCTTTGGAGGAGTTTAGAATTAAGAAAATTACCAAAAAGTACAAACACGTGAAGTATTCAGTGTTACTGGAGAGTCTCTGTGCTTAGGGAATCAAGAGACATACCGTGAAATAGTGCTAGAAAAATATGGCACATTTCAGAGGTGATCCAAGAGGCATGTAAAGCACTTATGGATAGAGAGCTGCAAGTTGATACCAAGTGCAAGAGCTCCAAACATACAAACTTCATTAATTCAATTCACATCAGCCAGGAGAGAAAAAAATCCAGGGCTGTGATATATATTTCAGCGCTTGTAATTATTACCTGCCTGGAGCAGAGGCAGGTGCCTCTGAGAGTCAAAGCAGTCAGGTACATCAGATCATGTAGAAGCAAGTTTGCCAAAGCATCTTAGAGCTCAGTGAATTATGGTAAACTAGAACTATGATTTTTGTCAATGTATTAGATAATAATTTGCAATGTTGCAAATATTACTTGAGGACTTGAACCAGTTTGGTAGCAAGAGGTCACAAGGACAGCTTGAATAGAAATGGCTGAAGCCATCCTTACTTACATCCTTAAGTAAGTTGTGCTCACTCATTGATCGGAGCCCTAGTGAGGTGTCCAGTGGCACCATCTTGTAGTGCCATCAGTTGTGGCTGGAATTAAGTCCACACAGTTATGAGATGGCACTGTTTCCCAGCTTCCTTGTTCTTACTCGAAATGATATTCTTAAGACTTCCATTTTCTTTCAAATCTAGAAACTGTAGAAAGTACCGCTCATTTCTACTCTTTAAATAGAATTTTTCAGCACCAAAAATATTTGAGCCAAACCGATTGCTTTAGATTTTATTATGTTAGAAAAGGGCTGTATAACCTGTGCTGTGAATACTGCTGCAGAACAAAGGAAAACAACAGCCATTCATAAAAGATGCTTTAATTATTAGCTTTGCTAAGGCATCTGCCAAGCAAACATACACACCTCCACCATCATTTTGTGTGCCAGTCCAGTGCCTAACTTTTCTAGGAGAGTCCTATTGCTCCAAACCACTTTTTGCAGTGCATTTGCTTTTACAGTATTAAGGCATTGTGTTTTGTGACTATGTTTTTAGAATCTCTGCAAAATACTTAGTCAACTTGCTTCTCTCTTAAGTTTCAGTGGGAGATGTTACAGCAAACACAGGATCCTTGGGTATCAAGAGAAAAACATGGAATGATGGTAAGAGCCTCTGACTTTTTAAAGCAGGTGCTTACTGTTAACTGTAAGCCATATACTAGTTAACACTTAAGAAAAAAACAATCCTAGAACTTAATACCAACACCCAAACTAACATTCTTCTTGTACCATCAACAATCTGTAAAAAGAAAACTCCAGATTAAAACCTTTGAGTCCTCATCTGTGATAAAAATGAGGAAAACATCAGGAAGTAATTCTTTGATTTAAAAAAATCAAATGTGAGGGAAAAAAAAATTAAGAAGAGGAAGCTGTCTTAATAACCTGTGCTGCTCAGAGGAAAATAATGACGATATCACAGTCATGGTTGTGGTTTCTTCATATTATACTACGTAGTCAGTAAATGAGAAATTTTGTGCCTAAAACTGCACAAGACAAAAATGAGTTAAGACAGCTATTCTCAAAGAAATATGTTATAGAATCACTGTGAGAGAAAAATGAAGGGATGCACAAAAATATATGATATGCAATCTGATATAGGAAAGTAGAGGAACTATTTTCATTCCTGCCAAAATTGGCAAGCCCTAAATGATCAAAAACTCCAACAATGAGGAACAAGAAAGCTAGTTTTTGGGAGGTTCCCCCTTAATGTCTGTCTGCAGGCAAATGAACACAAACAGGTCCAAACACTACAAAATCTTTGAATTCAAGCTGTTCAGTGCAGTGTTACAAACTACCCCAAAAAGACTAATTTTATGTGATTAAATACACTTTCATTTATTGTCACCTAGATAACTATGTCTCGCAGAAGGCGATAGGTAAAGCTAAAATTTTCAAATACAAGTGAGCAACATGATGATTTTCACAAGGTCTACTTCTTTCCTACTAGTCATTATACAGCGTTCCCTTACGCAACACTAGGTAATGCCTGCCAAAAGAGGGTACTCCAAGGCCAGTATTAGGAAAATCTAGCATGTGCTAAACTTCAGTCAGCAGTTCATTGACTTGTGCACTCTAACTAAATACTTTGCTTTTGTCCACAGATATGTCACCCATTCCACTTAAGAAAAGTGCTTCTGAAAACACCATATTCCAATTTCAAAAACTATTAACAGAGAGAGTGAACACAGTAACAGAAGGCAAAAAGTTACTATTAGAAAGGCTTTGTAAGCAGGAAGAAATGCAAGACCTCAACAGAACACAGCTGTATGCACATCCTTCAGCCATGCAACAGGTTGGTTTAATGAACTTTCTACCAAATTAGCATGCAAAAAATTCTCTCGGATGGTAAGAAATTAAACAGACTTTTTTTGTGAGAGAAGGTCACCCACATGAGTACATGGTTGCTCCCTTTTGATTTTTTCACCTTCAGTTATTTAAACTGAAAAAGGTATGAGTTTCTATTACAATCCTTAACAATGAGATTTTAGAAGTGGCATCAGTCTAATAAAGGATATAACTTCTCCCTGTATGTCTTGGCTCACCTACGTGACACAAATAACAGGCTTAACTGAAAGCAAATACCACTCTGATCAAATAAAACATATACACTTAACGTTTCAGCCCATCAGATATGACCATGCTAGCAAGTCAGAAATTTTTATGATAATTATACCATTCCATGAGTGCAAGGCTAATGCTGCATAAACAAACTGAAGCTGATTTGATAACTCACTGCAACAAGATCCCCTCTTTATTCTTACTGGATCCCATATAAATCAGTTCAGTTTGCTAATATGACATGAGAACTAGCCCAGCTGAAAAAAAAAAAAAAAAAAAGGAAAAAAAAGAAAAAGCAAACTATATTCTGTGTAGGTAGTGAACAGAAGCAGTCCAGCAAGTTCTCAGCTGTGCTAGCATTAACTTGGAGCAGCTCCAATGTTAGGTTTGTCATACTGTGTCTGCCCTCACAGAAGAAAGGGTGACTTTAGGAAGGCTGTATGACAAAGAAGACAAACTTCACTTAAAATTCTGAGTAATGCACTCTGAGGATTGCAGTCCTTCCAGAGCTTTGCTATCGTTCAGTACAACAACCCCATCTGCACCCCAAGTCCTTTCTCCTCTCCTAGAAAATAAAAAATACATTTATTTTATCCATTAAAATAAGCAGATCTTTCAAGAAACAAGTATTTAAATGGTACTGTTCAGGTAAAAAATGCACAAAAGCATGGAGGCAAATGACCGTCCGAATTCTCAGCAGCTCACAGCAGATAATTGGAAAATGCATTTGCAATCTGCATATGGAAACTGTTCATATCAGTACTAGAAGGTAGGCACAAAGCAAGAACTGACAGGAAAAAAAAAAAAAAAAAAAGAGCACATGGCTTTCTAATGAAAAGGTGTTGTTTTTTTCCCCTCAGAAAACATGTCTGCACGTGCCATAGAGCAGGATTTACCTAACATACAAATGTGCAAAGAAGGTGGATCTGATTTGTGTATTCTGCTTTGTGACTACAAAGCATAGCTTGTTCTTTAAAATTGTTTTAACATTCTTTATCGTTCTTTTTTGCCATTCACATTTATTCTCAGTCAGTAGTGGTATGAGATCAAACGTATAGGAGCATTTGGCATCATCTAATATTTACTTGCTACTCCCACTTATTTGTTACAATTAACTTGAATGTATAGGAAGATTAGACAGATGAGTCCAAGTGGCATAAGGAAAGTCCTTCATTGCAGCTGTGGTTATGATTCAACATCATTTTTTTGTTAGAGACAAAACAACATGAATGTTGCATTTGGAATTCCAGCTGTCTAGAGCTATGGTCTGTCTCCTTTAGACAGTATCGCCCAGGGTAGTGACAATGGGCCAAATCAAGTATCACCAAAACGAAGGATTTCTCAAAAAAAGTCCCTTGAAATTAGCAATTACTTATGCCAACATTCTCACCCTTTGAGAGTATTTTTACATCTACTTGAGCTTGTGCTGTGGCTCTGCTCTGCTTTAAACTTGTAATAGTCACACAATATGAAGTTTAGGCACACTTACAAACAAGTTGAATGGAACCTGGGGTACTGACACATGCTAAATGTTAGGTGTGAGAGCACTGCAGGAAAACTGAAAGGGCCTGGGAAGCACAGCCGCTTAGAATCACGTTCTTAGGAACCACAGTATGGTTCCTGTTAAGCAGCGTGGCCAGACCAAGTTGTTCACATATAACTGCTCCTGATAATCTAATATAAACTACTTCATAGAAATGATCCAGCTGAAAAATCAAAACCAGCATCAAGGAATGATGGGAGTAACAGCAATCCTATAAAAAAAACAAGAGATCTTTGCTCTTCTCTCTTCTCAAATATCCATGCTTTTGCCAGAGGACCATTCAGACTAGCATAAGGACAAATCTGTTTTCTCCCCAGTTTGCAAATCACAGAATCACAGAATGGCCAGGGTTGGAATGGACCTCAAGGATCATGAATCTCCAAACCCCCTGCCAAATGCAGGGCCACCAATCTCCCCATTTAATACTAGACCAGGCTGGGCAGGGCCCCATCCAATCTGGCCTTGAACACCTCTAGGGATGGGGCATCCACAACCTCTCTGGGCAGCCTGTTCCAGC
>JAOWBP010052124.1:0-13742 GCA_028571105.1 Tragopan temminckii
CAGTCGTAGAAGGAGATGAGGTTGGTCAAGCACGACCTGCCTTTCATGAACCCATGCTGGCTGGGCCTGATCCCCTGCACATCACAGCCTGTAAAAGCGACAAGCATTCATGTTCAAGCAGTCTATGTACATGAACCATTATGCTTATAGAGACGAAACTATCAGCTGTGAAATTCAGATGGGTTTCCAAGTGACGAAGGAACTGTGGCCATGCCATGCAAGAGGAGAAAGGAATAAATTGAAGAGCCAGGGATTTTGACTTCTACCAGCTATGATAGAGCTGTCCATGGTTATCAGCAGACACATGCAGGGGGCAGTGGTCCTTGTTTGCTGCCTCCCTGCCAGCCCTGGGGCTCCACACCTTTGACCTGGAAGACAATTCAGCAGTACCACCAGGGCAGCCTAACAGCCTGAAGGAAGTGCATGGGTGGCCAGAGTCTGGCAGGAGGTGTACAGGGATGCATGCGGCATGCCCTGTGTCCCACTGCTGTCCAGTGGGGTTGGTGGTGGGAACAGCACTTGTCTTCTCCCAAGGACTGAAATCTGTTTAAGCTGAAACTCACCACAGGTGACTGAACCTCAGCAGACAGCACCAAGGCTGTGATTTGCTTTTGCTTTGCTGTGATTTTTTTTTTCTCCTCCGGCTGAATAAAGGATTAGATGGATTATTACATACCTTGTTTTGTGGTCTGCCACTAAGTCATTGAAGAGATTTACTTTTGCAAAGGGTGATTTTTAATCAGATGAGTACAAATTAACCAAACCACGAGAAACAAAACAATAACTTTTGAATTATTCATATTCTGTGAGTCAAAGGCTAGGTTCTCATCTCAGTGTCTGTTTTCTGTCCTGAAACCTTGAAGAAGAACATGATGTGCAAGCATGCTCAGCTCTGCTGTTTCTCTATCTGCCACATAGTCCTGATATACAAGACAGACACTCCAAAAGAAACAAAGGCAGAATAATTCCAGGAAAACAAAACACAGCAAATGTATCACAGGGAGCTACGTGACCTCAGATGTCCTTAAAGCAGCATTTGGTATAATCAACTACAAACGAAAAACCGCTGTAATGAGATGAACTTCAGGAAGCACTTCTGGAAAGTCCCCAGAGGTCAGGTTCTTCATTTGCAGACTCCTGAGATGAATAATTTGAGATGTGGAGTGCTGCTCCACGTGTGCGTGCATCATAGGACTGCATCTGCTCCCACAGTGACTGACACCCTTCTGACAGCACCTGTTGTTCTCCTCTGGCCATCAGGGGAGCGATGGCAACAGATTTACAGTGAAGTCCTGCTTCTAGGGGACCAGAGTTAGATTAATTGGTTTCTCAACTGTAAAACAAACATTCATCAACACTGATATGATTGGGAGCATGAGCAACAAAATCTGCCTAATCCACATCAAAGACTTCTCTGTCCCTAAAGCTGCCTATCAGTAACAGTTCCCTGTGGAATATCCTGTGTGGATAACATAATCTATATGCAAAAAAAACCAGATCCCAAATTCCCTTTATTCTGCAGGAGTTGCAAAGCTTGATACACGTTTTCCTTTTCCAAATGACCTGAAAGCATTATCAGTCAGGTCTTTTCAAATAAGGCAGGAAAACAGAAAGCTCCTGCTAGTAAAATAAAAGCGGTTGAATAAAATCTCTTGCTCTGAGTTGGTTTAAGAGTATTTCTCCTTGAGCTGAGGGAGTAGCAGAGCTGGTTTCAGCTTGGGTGATGCAGCACTGCCTCCCCATGCTGCTCTGGCAGAGCTTGTGTGGCTCTTCCTGAGCACTGCTGTGTTTCAGAGAGCCCAAGCCCAACAGGTGCCCAGTGGAAAGGGATGAGATGTCATAGGTGGATACTGGGACTTCTCTAATTTTGTTCTACTCTGTTATGTTTTCCCACACTGTTGATTCCAAATATTTGTGCCAGCCTCTTGCCAGTCAAGCTGTGTGGCTGAAGAGGACCCTCAGACACCAGTTGTTTGTTGTGGGACTTTTTTTTGCTCCACAGCAGGACTTAGCTGCTTTTCTGAATTTGGGATTTCCTGACCCCATGACAAACTGTCTAATGAGACATGGTGCTGTGTAACCACATGGGCCATTGCCCAGGACAGCCTTGTTTTCCCTCACAAGTCTTCCCAGAGTTGAGAAGACACTGGGCACACTTGGGGTGCATTTTTAACAGGGATCCCTGACCTCCTGTATTGGTGTGACGGAGCAGATTGGAAGATAGCCCATTCTGATGCTATAAATCTTTCTTCTGACCTACATAGGCTATAAGCAAACTGAAAATATTCTGCCTTACCACATTCTCCAGGTTCAGCCCCAGCAAGAGAAGAACTTGTGCTTCTCTGACCTCTCCCTCCAATTCTGTGGGCGGCCAGTAAGAGGAGAACAGGCATTACAGAACTTCACCATTGAGTGCCAACTTGTTATTCACTTGAACAGGTCTAACTTGTTTGGTAAGATAAATGTTTTGCATATTTATTTTTTTCTTCTACTGTTTTCTTTTTAAATAAAAATCATATACATTACTGTAACTATTTCCTATCTCTTCTATGATAAAATCAGTGTTCTCCTGTCCAACAGATGCTTATCAGCTGGAAGTCTTTTCTCTTACGCTGAGGTGGATACTAACTCTGCAGAGCAGTGCTTGAAGTTTCAAACCTGGAAGACCACAAAGTTTGAGCATGTGTCCTCTGGCGGCCTCCAGTTTTCTTCTGATTTCACAAGTGGTTCTCCAGTGACATGCCAAAGGCAATTCATTGGGTCTGGTCTTCCCATAAGGATGCCTGTTCCTTTAATCCAACAGGACGCTGTGTTTTTCCTGGCAGCCAACAAATGTAGCACTCATAAATTGGTTTTGAAGCTCTCCAGCATTAATTCAGACATAGGGTTCAGTAAGCAAACAGCTGGAAACAATAAATATGTGACTTCTGTACTTTTTCTCAGCCTCTTCATAACACATCTGCAGAACTTCTGCGTTTTTTTTTCTTCTGCCTTCTCTCATCAGAAGAGACAGCAAAAGGCATCATGCAGCTGATGACATTTTTAACAGATCTTGATAGTGCAAGCCTTAAGCCAGTGCTTTCTACTGGGTCTGCGGAGAACTGCATGCAGGAAGGTGAAAATCTCCTCAGTGCCTTGGAGCTCAGGCTCGTGGCTTGTCCTTGGGCTGTGTGCAAGTGCTGCGGAAGCAAAAAAAGCAGAGGAAACCCTCTGTCCTGTGTTCTGGTCACTGCTGCTGTGGGCATGCCTGCTGTACCCAGCTCCTGCCTAACTCTGGAAATAGCCATTCTCCTTCAGCAACACACAATGGTGCACAGAAACTTGGGCCCATTTGGTGGCAGCTTATTGTGCCCTGTGAGGCAGGGGGACATTGGAACCAAAGGTGTTTGCAAAATGCTTTCAGTGATAGTGAGCAGACAGGTAGCAAGCAAAGCTACAGATTGTGTTTGTGCCTTTTCCCCTTCCGGAAATAGAATATTCTGTTTGAAGATCCCTAGTGGCTGGTTGTGCTTCATAAAGAGAAGAAGAAAAATAATCAACGTGTGGTTGTTTGGTCAGAACCCATATGGAAATTCATCAAGAGCTGTGAAGGAGCAGCAGCTACCTCTGGTGTGCCAGATGCTGGAGGCATTTCCAGGCCCTGGCACTGAGCAGCGTGCTGCTAAATTAGCAATATCCATTAACAGTGATAGGCAAACTGGATTCCACAGCAACTGCATGACATCTGATATGCTGGAATGGTGAATGAGACTGTGCACGGCTGGGAGACCTGGAGCTGCTGTTCTAATGTGGGGATGTGCTGGGACAGATGTCATGGCAATAAGATTCTGTGTCAGGATGGAAAGGACGCGATTGCTTGCCAGGATTTTTCTCCTCAGGATGGGGAATAAAAAAGAAGGCATGACAAAGGTCTCTGAGTGTTTTAAGATCCAGCAGAGGAGTCAGTGGGGTGAACATCATTTGTGGATCAGCCAGTCCCCAATGCCAAACCTTGGTCTTTGTGATACCAGAACTTAAAGTGGATAGGGATGACTAGAAAAAGATCATGGAATGGCTATAGCTGTTTTCACACAAATATCCAGACTGGAGTTTGACAGAGAGCACATGTGGATACAGGATATTCTGCGCAGTATCTCTACAGGCATTTCCTTGCCTTAAACATTTATCTAGGTATCTATTTCTGGTCATTGTCAGAAAAGCAGAGATGGGCATTTGATCCCAGCTGATATGGTTGTTATATTCTCAGGGACTTGGCATGTAGATAGCGGCTATTTTTAACAGAAAGGCCAGGATCTCCCATGGATGCTCTGTCCTGCCATGCTTCCTAGCTGCCGTTTCCTGCTGTTTGCACCACGCACACTGCTTGAGGACGTGCCTGCCCTCACCTGAACCGCAGTCCATACAAGCGCACCCCACACTTCAGGCATGTGACATTCATGTGTACCCCAGATCTGGTTCAGAAGTTGTACCATTGTCATCAGCAGTGAAAATTGCTTTCTTACCTTTTTCTTTTCAAGACCACAGCAGAATTTCCATCTGTTAGTTCCCCAGCTTAGTATCTGCTTGGTATACATGCAAGAACTCATCCCTTAGATGCATGCAGCCAGCTCACAGGTTTTGCCACAGCTGCTCACTGGTTACAGCACACAAAATGTGCCTCAGCATTTTACTGGGGGGTTGACAACTGGATGCAGTTCACTTGTTTCGTATTCTTCCATTCTTTTATCACCTGGAGGAAGGAGGCTTTATCGATATAGGATTTTTCACCATTTGCTGCAGTGGACTGAAGCCCCATCCCACGCTGGTGTTCAGGGGGATGCACGTTGGGGTTGTGTGGTGCTTGCGGAGCTTTCCCGTGTTTCTGAGGCTGTGTTGCCCTCTGCTGACGGTGACAACCCAGCCGAGCACCCTGCAGGCTGGGTCCACAGGAGACAGTTTTCAAGGGCAGGAAAAAGAAATTACAGATGCAATTCTGTGTGAAGAGAGCAAACCAGAAGGATATGTGAAGTTGCAGACAATTATGTGCTCAGCACATGAACAGCTCCAGACTCATCTTCAGAACTGGAGGAAAACTCTGTTATGTGGTAAAAACGTGCTCTCTCCATCCCTCCCTCAAAAGTCCTGTCCGAGACCTGGATATTTCCCAGGACATGACAGGGAGGTAACATCTATTAAAACCTTACCAAAGAGCTTTGTGTCAGATGTGGAAACACCAGCTTGCTCTTTGGCATGGCAGGTACCTGTCTTATATGCAGGATCTCACGTAAAATTGGCTTTGAATGGCTTTACTTGGATTTCAGCAAAATCCTGTCCATAAGACTTACCTCCTGTGTATTGTCAGCTTTGAGACCTGCAGCTGAAAAAGCACGGTCTAAGCTTCAGGCAGGATTCACTGTATTTACAAGAACTGAACGCAGAATGCAAAGAGACTGAATGGCATTGGCAGACAATGCAGCAGCTGGTAACAGTGCGGCAGGCACAGATGCCCTCGATCTGACTCACATCCTGGATTATAATCCTTTTTCACTTCTCCAGACTCAGGACGGGCTGAGCTGGGTGTACATGACCAGAACATCTCAGTCATGCTAAAAGAAAGCAAACCTTGGAGAAACAACTGTTGGCTCAGAGAGCATTATTTACCCTTTCGATTTCATAAAGATGTACATAGAACCCCAGCACTTACAGATACAGGCACTTGATTTTTGCTCTCAATAGGCTATGAAATACTTTCTAATAAGCACCATCTTTAAAAAACTAACAGCAAATTCAGCTGCACAGCCATTTGACACCAGAATTGCCTATTCTTAGGCATACTATAAAATTCCATCCAAAAAACAATATTATCTTATCATATGTGGTTTCACCTTCTGGTATATAATTTCATACCTGATTTAAAAATGGAGAAATAAGGCTTTACTTCCTTCCCCTGAAGTTGTCCTTTTTCTCTGTTGTACAAACCTTACGGAGATAGACGATGCCCTGGGATTGTGATAATCCCTGAGAAACCCTGAAGAAAGGCTGAGGGAGTTGGGATTGTTCAGCCTGAAGAAGAGAAAGTTCTGGGGAGAACTTATAATAGCCTTTCAGTATTTTAATGGGGCTTATAAGAAAGATGAATTTTACAAGGACATGTAGTGATAGGACAAGAGATAACAGCTTTAAATTAAAAGAGGAAAGATTTAGATTAGACATTAGGTGGAAATTTTTCACACAGTGGGCAGTGAAGCACTGGCACAGCTGCCAGAGCAGCTGTGGGTGCCCCATCTCTGGAGCTGAAGGCCAGGCTGGATGGAGCCCTGGGCAGCCTGAGCTGGTGGGTGGCAGCCTGTCCATGGCAGAGGGGTGGAACTGGGTGGGCTTTAAGGTCCCTTCCTACCCAACCTGTTTTGTGATTCTATGAGCCTATGAAACCTTCAGCTTTGCAAGGGCGGGTGAGGTGGGGGTTCAGCTAACCCCAGCCGCCTTCTCTTCAGATTGAAGTCCCTTTTGACAAGGAACCATGGGGAAGTTTTGAACTTTTTGAAGTTTCCTCTGCAGACAAACTTAGGCTCAGGGGTGCCTGATGAAACCTTGCAGCAAGGAGGGAAAGTACCTCAATGCTCCTGGAATCCTAAATGGCCCCAGTTGCTGTACTTTAGCATATAAGAAAGCACAGAGCAGAACACTGGGGTATTCCTGTATGGTACCACAAAGCTGGAGGTGTTTGACAGTAAGAAGAGGACAGTTCGTAAGAACAGGAACAGGTTTTAATAAAACCACGGTGTAAATAATGGTTCTTACTGTATGATACATAGCACGAAATCTTCAGTACTCTGCAATGTGAAGAACTCTGCTACAGTTAAGCTCTATTTTCCTAACTCCCTCTCTCTGTGAATGTCATGCAGAGCCAGCATGCTCTTGCCAGCCTGCTTAAGCACTTTCTGGAGCATTCTGCTGCGTTGGAGATGTCAGAGTCACTGTTACAATTTCCCCTTCCACTTCATTTGTGGTGTTGTTTCCTGTAACGGCATCTTTGCCAGTCAAGGATGCTGCAGCCCGTCACAGCCCCGCCAGTCTCATTACCCTGTGTCTGCTCCTCCAGGATCTTGCAGTGTTGGTTCCTTTTTGCATTCCTGGCTGTGGCTGTGTGGCTGTTGTTTTCCTCCTCTGTAGCTATGCTTCTCCCTCACGTATTTATTTCATGCTGAGCTTTTCCCTAAAAATTATTCACAGTGGAGTATCACAAGTAGTGGCAGCTCTACCATAAACCAGCTGTTATTTTCTTCAATGCTATTATCCAAAGATAATAGGAGGAGGAGGAAATCTAGCTGACACCATGACAAAGCTGAGATGGCCCTGTTTTCTGTGCAATTACTGGTTTTGGTAAGCAGCACAGATGGGCACTGACATGGCTGCAAACCTAAGGTTGCACCAGCAGTCCTGGATGGGGCCAATCAGTCCTTGGGTGTGCTCTGCATTCCCTGGTTGTTCCCTTCAGAGCATCCTGAACCGTGAGGATTCAGAGGAGACAATTCTAACAGAAACTCTGTTAGAAATGACTTGCTCTTCTCTGTGACTCCTGCACGTCTGATTTGCCACAAGTACAGTGACAGACAGAAGGAATTGCCTCTAGCTGCCTACTGCTCACTCACAAAGTCTTGGTGGAAACCAGACCAGTAGGAAGCAGAAGCATTTGTTCTTGAATACCAGTTTACAAGAACCCACTGTAAGCATTGCACTGAGAGTGACCTGAATGCTGGGAATGACCACAAGTCTGGCAAGGCTCCCAACCCCTCTGCACAAATACATCTCTCCCTCACTGCAGTGTGCACTCGGAGCTGACCTGTCTGCATCCCCAAAACCATCTCTTATCAGTGTAAACACCATCAAATACAAACCTCTGATTCTAGATGTGCTTGGGCTTTTCACCCTAAAGCTGCAACATTCAGTGCCTCAGAAACTCAAATCATAGAATCATAGAATTGTTTGAGTTAAAAGGGACCCTTAAAGGCCATCTAGCTCAAATTCCTGCAATGAACAGGTCACCTATAGCTCCATCAGGTTGCTCAGAGCCCTGTCCAGCCTGAGCTTAAATGTCTTTGGAGACAGGGTATCAATCACCTCTCTGGGCAACCTGTGCCACTGCATCACCACTCTTATTATAAAAAACTCTTCCTTATATCCAGTCTAAATCTCCTCTCTTTTAGTTTGAAACCATTTCCCCATGTCCTATCACAACAGACCCCGCTAAAGAGTCTGTCCCCTTCTTTCTTACAGCTCTCCTTTATATATTAAAAGACAACTCTCAGGTCTCCGCACAGCCTTCTCTTCTCCAGGCTGAGCAGCTTCAGCTCTCTCAACCTGTCCTCATAGGGAGGTATTCCATCCCTTGGATAATTTTATGGCTCTCACCTGGATGCACTCCAACAGCTCTATGTGTCTCCTGTACTGAGGACTCCACATCTGGACACAGTACTCCAGGTGAGGCCTCACCAGCACAGAGCAGAGGGGCAGGATCACTTCTCTCAGCCTGCTGGCCATGCTGCTTTGGATGCAGCTCAGGATATTGTTGGCTTTCATTGCTGCTAATGTCCATGTTCCCATCAACCAATACCACCGATCCTTTTCAGCAGGGCTGTGCTCATGGGCCTTGGACGAATTGTGAAGTGTCTTCAAACATATTTTGTCTAGCGTGACTATGTGCTCCCCTTCGCACCAAGAACATGTTTCCGAAAAGCAAGAGGGTTAGAGTTGCAGTAGGTAGCAAAGCAATTTTTCCCATTGCAATTAAGAAGAAGATCACTGTCAGAAATGATTTTGGCTGCTCTGAGAATCTGCATGCCCAGCTGTTATCCTCCTGTCTGTCTTTCACACTGACTGATCCTGGTTCAGCTGAGGAAGACGATGCTCAATGTGACTGTTCAGAAAGAGGCACCGAAACACTCACTAGGAAAAATTGGTTTGTCTGGATGTTTGTTCTCACAGATAAAGCAGCCAATGTGTTTTTGATCAGTGAACTGCTCTGGAAACCCATGCGATCTCCAGGAGATGATGTGGAGGATCCTGCTAGTGCCTCTTAATCCTCAACATCATTGTACACTGTCCCCATATATTTAAGCTTTATTTCTGCAGTTCCTGACACATCCTCCTCTGTGTCATTAATTCAGATAGGAAAAACCGCTTCACTATTCACTGAATTCAGTCACTTCACCTGCAAGGCTGAATATTTGATGTAAAATTTCTGACAGCGCTGAGCCACTTCTTTTTAATAGTCAGATTTTCCCCCTCCTCTCCCTTCTTGTTAGATAAATCAAGAGCCAGTCAAGGGAAGGATGGAGAGCACAGCAGTGAGGGTGGTGAGTGAGACAAGCACTTGAGCCACCAGTGGTGGATCTCCAAAGTGAAGGGTAGGGACATGATGGACATAGAAGTGCTGCTGGGGGAGAGCTGTGTTCATACATATTCCTAGCTTAACTTTAACATGTTATTAAACCCAGGTCCTTGCTCTTACCCAACGTATTTGAGAAGGGCTGCAGGTCTGCTTTCTGCTGGTCATACAGGACTACTCTTCTACACCTTTCCTTTCTTTTTATCCTTTGTATCCGCAGAGTGGATGGTGGTTTTAAGCTCAGGCTGTAGTTTCACAACCACTGTCAGGTGGGAAAGGAGCTCTCCTTGCTCATCCTTTCCTATCTCGCTCTCTCCTGCCCCCTTCCTCATGCACCCCTTCAGCTGGGCACTTGGAAAGGCAGGAAAGCTTTCTGTCCATGGAGTAGGAATGGTTTTCTGTGGGATCAGCTGCCATCTGGCCCCAAAGCTGCTCGATATATGTGAGCTAATCTAATAGCTCTGTCAGAAGTAGAAACACATCTCTTCACCCAATGGGGCTCAAAGGCATCACACAGAGCAGATCTCCACATACAGCCACAGAGGAGCCCATGGTGCAGCAGTGGATATGGCCTGAAGGAGGTAGAGCCCAAGGAGAGCCTCAGCAGGAGTAACTTCAGGCCAGAGCTGCAGCCCATGGAGAGGAGCCCGCAGTGGGGCAGGAGGGCTAGGGGAGCTGCAGCCTGTGGGAAGCCCATGTGGGATCAGTTTGGGAAGAATGGCACCCATGGGAGGGAGCGCGTGTGGAGCAGGTCAGAGAGTGACTATGAAGAAGCAGCAAAGACAAAGTGCTATGGATTGACCACAACCCCCATTCTCCAATCTTTGGAGGAGGCAGAAGGGGGAGAATGGGAGGAAGGTGTTGTACTTTGCTTATAGTTCTCAGTGTTCTAGTCTATTATCAATATAACCTCCCCAAGTTGAGTCAGTCCGTAATTGTAATTGAATGAAAGAATTATAGCACCATTAATGTTAGAAAAGATCACTAGGATCATCTATTCCAACTGCCAACCCATCCCCACCATGCCCACTAACTCAGTGCCACATCTCTACATTTCTTGAGCACCTGAGGGACGGTGACTCCACCACCTCCTGGGCAGCCTGTTTCAATGAATCACCACTCATTCTGTAGAAAGAATTTGCGAGTGATCTCCCTGCCATTACCTCAACACTTACCCTCATCACATTTCCTCCCGTCCTGCTGAGGAGGAGCAGTGAGAAAGCAGAGGTGGAGTTGAGCTCCCTGGAGTTGCAAAGCCAGCACCCTGCCTTCATTCCCAGCCATGCCACAGCCTGGCTTCTAATGCAACTCTTTGTAGGCAGCTGATCCTTTGCACTTGGTGCTATGTTCAGCTGTGTTGATCATGTCCTTGCCTTAGATACTACTATTTGAATGGGACTTGTCCTGATCTAATGACTCTCTGTGATATGTGGCAATAAAAGCACTGGGTGCAGCCTGCACAGATCACTGTGAATATACACAGAGCAAATTAAGAAATTAATGAAAATTCATAAAATGCATAGAGTCACATTGCTCCACTGTAATACTTCTTTAATACAAATGAGAAGGAAAAAAAAAGAAATAAAGCAAAAAACAAAGAACTGTGCATTTGTTACTCAAATTGTGCAATCTTACCATGATGATTAAGAACTGCTCACATGAAAAATCCCTTTGGCCCATGGAATTCTCATTATCCAGACAGGAGGTTGATGTGCAGGGTGAGCTGCCACTTGTATCTGACCGTGATTGTTCTCCTTCATGGCTGAGATTCCTTGGCTCTCATGGGACAGATTTCTTCTGTGGTGTCACTCACAGGAACTCACATCAAACCGCTTTATCGTCTGTCTGCAGTGTTTTGCTGCTGTTATCAAGCAGCAACACAGCTCAAAGAGGCAACCATTGTGATCCCAGAAGACTTTAAATTCACAGCTTAAAATCAGCAGAGCCATTTTAAAAAGAGTGTTTGCACTCATCCTCACCACTAAGTTGTACTCCACTCAAAAACAAGTGGGTTATGGCTGCTACTGTGCTTCATGCAATGCAGTTTTACAGGGTTTTCAGTCACTAGTGATTTCAGCGTGTGAGATATTCCTCCTAATATTGAATCAAGGAGTAATTGGCTTGATAGATAAAGCTGATATTTTTCTGGCCAGACTGCTAGCTTTACGTGATAGATTTGCAGCATTTTATTTCACATTAAATTAAGCAGCGAACATTCACGGATTAGGGAATCAGCTAATTTAGCTGTATCTTATATAGAGCCCCACTACATCTGTCCAGCACAGGTTTGTGACAAGCCAGGTTCTCCGCTGTTGAGAAGAGTAGCAGTCACAGCCCCGGCAGATCCTCTGTGCTTATTTTGACACAGTATTTGTCCCACTTTAATTGCACTTACAACACTTTAAGTGAGGTGCTCAGCCCTTGTGTTGATGCAATATAAAAGAGCTGCTGTTATTATAGCTGTTCAAAGCCAGAAGATGCCTAAGTCAACTTCAGGTGGACTCATTCCAGCACAAGGAAGTCAACACTCAAGTTTTCACTGGTGAAGTTTAAGGTGAAGTTTAAATAAAAATAGATGGGCATCTCTCTTGCTTATTTCTGCAGAGAAATAAGCCTTGTGTAGCCTTCTGGCATCACCAGTTCTGTATTTAATGTGAAGTGAACGCAGCCAGGAGCAGCTCTGATCCTGAGACTAAATGACACGGACTGTGATACCCGTGCTGCACATTGCCTGATCCCAATCTTCCATTTGGTGCCCCTGTGGCCCTAAGACAGAATGAAGATGCTTCCTTTCTCTCTCTCTCGCTCTTTTTTTTTTTAATTTATCCTGTCTAAACCAATAGCTTTGCTGCAGCCTCCAGGCATGGTGTTTTACTGCAAGGAGCAGGGCATACATTGCACATCTTAAACATGAGGGATGAAGCTGTGCCAGCCCAGCTTCACCAGCACTGTACCCAGCCCTGATCACACTGCACTCAGTCACTGCCTGCTCTGGGCTCCTCGCTGTGTTGTGATTCCAGATTTATGTATGAGGCTCTCCTGCCACCTCTCTGCAGCTGCAGCAGAGTGTTCCCAAACCCTGGCAGCAGTTGTTTCAGCTTGAAACTGCGGTGCTCTCGGCCCACGTTTGTTGAAGTCACTGCTGCTTCAGCTTCTCATCACTTTCTTTTGCAACATTTTGTTGTTTGCTGGAGTCATGAAATATTTCATGACTGTTCATTTGAATGGGCTGCTGATCTCTCTTCTGGATGTTCATGAAAAATGCACTCATGTGAATTATCTACCACAGATAATTTCACCTCTACATGGAATCCAGAACTGAAGTGAAGCCCCTGTTCTGCAGCTAAGTAGCTTTTAATTTGGTGAGATAATAACATGAATTATCTTTGAGAGTTCAATCAGAAGTCAAGGCGTGATAATTGTTTTCTAAAACAAATATTGAATGGAGAAACTCAATGCCAGTGTGGATTTATTTTTCCATAGAATAGGTATTGGAAGTTTGATTAATACAGTGTGTGCATTTGGGCTTTCTCAGTTATTGTGCTGTTTTAATATGGCCAGTGGGCCCTTCCAAGCTCTAGTGCAAGAGCATAGTGAAACCTATATTCCCTGTAAGCCTCATCACCAAGGGGCTCTTGGTGATGACTTTGGACATGACAAGAAGCATCAATGCTCTCTGCAAATCAGTAATCTGGTACTGGGGACTCAGAGGGGCTGATGTCCCTGAGTTCCAGCACAGCAGAGGGCAGGCGCAAAGGGAGCAATAAGGCATCTGCTCAGCTGAAGAAAATGAGGGAAACAGCAGCAGTGAGACCTCTCTGTACTCAAACCATCACAGACAAACATGCTAATGTTGGTCTTGTCAGAGCCCTTGGTACTGGCTGGAGGGATGCTCTCAGCACATCACCAGGTCTCTCTTGTCTTTTTAACTCATACTTGTCAGTCAGTCTGGTGTGGTGGTGGTGTGGAATAGGGGACACATCTCCTTTTTCAGCAGGGAAGAGAAGCCTTAAAGGAAGGTCCTTTAAGGACAAGAGACTGACGGTGCCACAGGGATGGTGCTTGGCACTTCAGACTGCAGACAGATGCAAGCACAGTGTGTCTGAGCGCAGGCAGAAATATGGAAGTTACTGCATTCCTGGAAATAAGTATATATCATAGAATCATAGAATACCCTGAGTTGGAAGGGACCCACAAGGATGACTGAGTCCAACTCCTGTCTCCCCACAGCACCACCCCAAATCCAATCCGAATGTTGGGGAGTGCTGTCCAAACGCTCCCTGAGCTCTGACACTCGTGGCCGTGCCCACAGCCCTGGGCAGGCTGTTCCATGCCCACCGCCCTCTGGTGCAGACCCTTTCCCTCACCCCAGCTG